>MU226875.1:290377-295377 GCA_018584345.1 Thuja plicata | reverse complement strand
CACTCCTTATCAGTGTACACGTTACCACCTGAAGGATTTTTCAAGAGAAAACCCAATAAACAGTCCACAAGAGTTATTTAACCACCAACACTCCTCACTTAGAAATGCCATAGAGCGTACCTTTGGGATTTTGAAGAAACATTTTCCTATCCTAAGGCACACAACATCTTATCTAATCATGATACAAGAACATATTGTTTTAGCATGTTTAATACTATGCAACTTTGTTACTATAGAGGACGACGGTCCATCTGAAGTATCTATTGAAGAGGAAGATGTTCGTGATGGGATAAATGTACCAATGCTTGAGAAATATTGTTTGATCCAGTGTGATAGGGATGATTGGGGGAAGTTTTGAGATGATATAGCAAGTAGGATGTGGGAAGACTATAGACATTGAGAGTTGTAGTTTTAGGGGAGTTTTCTTTTTTAGATAAAATGTACTTGAATGCAAATACTGTGATATACATGATGGTTTCGTTCTTCTTTTGTTTGTATCTTCATTCCTAGCTGGTTATTGTCTATGCCTCTTGAATTTGTTAGCCCTGCTGCATTAGGAAATATAAATGGAATACACAAAGGAGTACCAAGTGATGAAGATTAATTATACTATTCTAATGGTGATCCTCAAATCATGTATTCTGATAGTTCACATATAGAAAATTCTTTGAAACAAATGAAGCCTGCAGTCCATTTTTCTGATGATACTCTTTGGTGTATTCTATTTATATTTCCATTTTTTCTGATGATTATTCTTAGTGGGATTTTGTATAATTTTAATTGATGTGACATATGTTTGATTTATTTATTGTATATATAGTTTAATTAAGTTATAGGTATTTTTTGAGTTTTATTGAGTTTTGACATCTACATTTCTGTTAATTAATCTCTCCTTTGCCAATATATAAATCCAGCTATTATAAGCCAACTTTTCACCAATCAAAAGGCCAGGCCATTCAACCCTTATAAATTCTAATCAATATTCCAATTGGAAATATAATTAAATATTTTCAATTCTTCTAAAGACGAATTTCAATGGAAGAAAGAAGTAATGAAAAACCATGCATTATCCTTGCAATTATATATCTGGAATGCTATAGGAACATTCAAGAATGTATTTAAAACAAAAAAATTCTTTGTATCACACATTAAGAAAATGCCTGAGAGGTGATTTTAATTTTTGACCAAACAAACATAAATATATAGTGAATGTAAGCATACAAAATGTGTACGCATATTGTTTGACAAGGAGTCTAGAAAAAATCCTTACTTACAAGTAAGCCCTTTTTTGTTTGACAAAATGCCTCAAGATATTGCAACACTCAAGAAAGCTTGCTTCTATTTGGTCTTTGGTTTCAAGTTTGATTTTCACATGCTCTCCTACGGTACAATTTTTTTTTCATGGAGATTATTGAATGATGGATAAATATCTTCACATATTTAGGGTTGGATATGATCTACCAAATTATCATATTGCTTCCTTGGATTTGGTGATTTCTATGTTGATTCCTTAACCAAAAGAGTTCTTCTTAGGGTTTATGAATTTCTTGAACTAAATTCATCTTTATATATAGTGTATAATCACTACAATTATCAGTGATAACTAATGCTATAGGTTATAATTTTATTCACATACCTCATGATGAGGTTCATGTGAGCTAGGTATCTTCTTCTTCGAGGAAGGTTGTGTGGACAAGAGAAATGGAATGAAAGTTTCTAGACTTTCTCCACGAGAAAGGAAGAAAAGGTGAAGGGGCTTCAAAAAAAAGCATGGACCGCCATTGAGAGGATTTTCAACATGGAGATGAACCTCAATCTATCAAAGGAAATTTCAAGAAAAAGCTAAAATCATGGAAGCAAGGTTGCAGAGTTATGAGAGAATTGAAGAATATGAGTGGTTTTGCATGGAATGAGAGTACTCAATGTGTGGATGTTGATGACCGTGTCAGGGACAATATTTTGAAGGTAACATGCTCTTTCAAATTTTTTGATCTAAGTAATATTTCCTTCTTATTAAATTCGTAATGAAAGACAAACATCTATTTCATTCATTATGCCAACATGCAGAGAAAATAATTGAAAAATGCCAAAGTGTATAAGAGACAACCCTTCCAATACTATAATGACTTAGCCTTTATTGTGGGTAATGACATAGCTGAAGGTACCGCAACTACAATGGCTCAAGAGATAGAAGAAGGGCACCATATGGATGAGGGAATCCATCTAAATTATGATGAGGATATCCCTATCAATACACCTCTTGAGACTACATCTAATTTTGATGATGACTTTTATCATTCTAATCAATCTAGTACAAGCGGTAGGAAAAATCCTTCAACACAATCATCAAGAAGGGGAAATAGTAGGAAGGAAAGTGTGGTTTGTTTGCTGGATGTGATCTGTGAAACTATCAAAAAACTACATCAGGGCCTTAATATGCCTCAAATTATAAAAGTGGATAAATCTAATATAAATAATATGTTAGATAATGTGTATGAGGCCCTCAAAGACAATCCTGATTTGATTTAAGGTACCATGCTGAAGGCATATGACACTTTTATGGTTGAACCTGAAAGATCGAAAGGGTTCTTGAGAATGACTAAAGAGGAGAGAGTCAAGTATATTGAAATGAATTTTGGAGCTCTCTAGTTTATTCTATTTTAGTTTAAGTGTTCATGTTTAAACATTGGCAAGGTTAGCCATGATACGTGTTATATCACCTTGTGCAGGAGCCCCAACATCATAAGGCATCTTCTACATGTCCTAAACATTTAGGACTTATTTTTTCAATAATGATCCATTTTTAAGACATAGTGCCAAGATTTGGTCTGTATGAACCACTTGGTCAAATATGGTCAAAGGATCTATAAATCTTGAATTGGTGTTATTTTTTTGTTTTAGGTGTTCCTTAGGTATTTTTGGTCTATTTGTGACCCCTAGGAAAGTGATAAATCAACAATTATTCATTTTGTGCAAAATATGCAAAAATGCAACTTTTACATAAAAAGTTGCATAGCATCATTTTGGCGACATGACAACTTTCAAAAGTTGGTTGTAAAAATTCCTCCCAACAGATAATTGTTTGAAATGAAGTTGTAAACATTGGAGGAACTCCTCAAATATCCCTTATAGGATGGTGGAGGAGAGATGATGTAAAATTTTGAACTTATCAATAAAATTAAACCATTTTCCTGCAAATAGTGGATTATTCTAGATCTGTACGGCCTTGTACGAACTCAAATTAGTGGAATATTGATGGATTTTTGAAGTGGATCAAATTAAATCTCATTTTCATTAGGTTTGAATCTTATATCCATTGTAAAACAAGAGATATTATAATTTTAGTGAAAAATGCTTGAAAACCATAGTTACATAGAGTTTCCCTAAATAAATGATTATTTATCCTCATTCCACCATTGGGACAATATGAGAGTTGGTGAAATTAGGGGAAACTATATGTGTTCCAAGTTTTTGAAAGGATTTTTCAGTTTGGTGGTTGGAGGAAGGAGTTCAAACTGATTTATGGTTGGCGTTTCAATGTGGCAACCAGTTCAAACAGTAAGAACATTTGTTGACTGAGGCATGTTAGGGTTGAATCAAGCATTCAAACTGAAGATTTGGAGTACATTTAACATTGAGACCATCCCTAAGTAAATGGTTAGGCTCTGAACTCCATTCCATTGGTACTTCCTTTGTTAATTTGTCCTAATTGGGGTAATTATGTCTGTCAAGCATATAAGTACTTAGGCACTGGATGATCAATTTATTATCTACCAAGTTAGGGGATATATGTAAATTGGTAAAGGGTATTTGAATCTTCCCTTAGTTTTTGTATTTATTTGGAAAGTAAAGATTTGTAGTCCAGAATCTGTGAGCAACTCGGTTACACAAAATTAAGTGCTTAAAAGGGGAAGTACCATAAACAATAGTCTTGAATGAAATACACTATTGGATTTGTGTCATATTGGTCATGAATAGGGCCTAGACAAAGTGATCTAACCCCATTCAACCAATTCATATAGCCTCGTGTGTTTTACCAAAAGTTGGTGTACCCGAGTACGGTCATTGGGAGTGATTGTCCAAATCAACCCAAAATAGAAACTTGAATCATCAAGTTTGGATGGTGTATTGAAGTTGGATGTTGTTTTTAAAGGTGTAGAGCCTATTGTAAGTGATATCCTTAAAAAGTTGGGAGATTAAGTCCTTAGAGACATATTGAACCTATAGCCTCTTCATCAAGTGGTATCAGAGCTCGATAAATAGTTCTTAGGAGAAAGACAAAATTGTAGAGGGAGATGGACAAAATAATCTCAAAATGACTAACATAGAGTTAGCAAAACTAGTCAGGGAACAAATGGATGATAATAGGGCAATGATGGATTTTAATCAAGCCTTAAGAGATGAGTTGGGAAGAATCAAGAGTAGAATAGACAAGAGGACAAATGGACACTCTAGAAATGATGAGGAAGGGGATGAAGAAGACGTCCTTGAGCAGGAAGAATAATTTCTTGCAGACCAGAGACCCCTATTGAATGTTCTTAAATCCATGGAGAGAAGAACCATGGATGGAATGATATACTTGCATGTTTTAAGTGGAAGAATGGACCCTGATGTATCAATGGACAAGATAGAGTCCTTCACACGTTTCTTCAAACATGAAGATATACCAGAAAGATAGAGAGTAAAGATTGAAAAGTCCAAGTTGAAGGGAGGAGCTCTAACTTGGTGGAAATTCATCTAAACTAAGGGGTGAAGAATGACAAAATTATGATATCAACTTGGATCAAGATGGTTACTTTGGATAGAGAGACCTATGTTCCCGAAGACTATGGGTTGCAACTCCATAGAAAGAACAAAAATCTAAGACAAAATGATGGGTAAAAGTACAAACCTGTGTCCCACTTTTATAAAGGAAAAGGACGACAACATTCAAATTTGTAAACTTTAACGACATAGAAGTGGCATTTGTGTTTAGAATTTGAAGATGATGTAAACTAATG
>MU226875.1:244598-281835 GCA_018584345.1 Thuja plicata | reverse complement strand
AAACAAAAAAAATACTAAATATAAACAAAAATAACTATTAAATTAAAATATTTCTTATAAATTACAACTATTTTCTATTAATTAAACCAAAAAAAATAATTAAACATGGATTTTTAATTAAAAAAAATTATTTAATACTAAATAAACAAAAACAACTAAAACAAAACATTGAAAAACATTAAAATTAAAAACAAAAAAATGTACTTACCCCTTCCGGTCGGAATACCTCTATAGCTCTCTGCTAAGCCCCCACCCACTGAATGCAAATGACGCGCGCGGGCTTTTTTTTGCCCTTTTATTAAATCTTGGGGGTCCAGCTGAACCCCCTTCCGGCCGGACCCCCCGCGCCACATAGGTGCCACTTGGTGCCTAAAAAGCGCCACAGGGGTCCGGCCGGACCCATTCCGGTCGGACCTATTCCGGCCGGAAGGTGTACGGCCGGACCCCTCTAAAATGTCCTTTACTGCGACATAGTATTGTACATTTACCTTGATATGGATGTAAATTTTGGAATTGAGATGAGTAACTGAGAGGGGAGGGGTGAATCAATTACTCCAAAATAAATCCCTTGTCCCTTAGATGTCTTAAACAATATAACACTGTTACTCAGTTAATTGAGATATTCTTCTGTAACTCGGGTGTCAAAGCAATCTTTATAATATCCAATACAATTATACTTTAGTGATTAAGTGCAGAAACATAAAGCATGAAACAAATAATATATACACAGGTGACACCAAGATTTAACATGGAAACCCAATATGGGAAAAACCACCAATGTAACTAGTTACTGTTTTTCACTCTTCTGAAGTGAGCCCTGTTAGGAGCCAACCCTATTAAAGGTTACAAAAACACACTGTAACGTGTGACCATGTTAGAGGATTTAAATCAACCTACAAGGAGTGGCCTTGTTAGAGGTCTTCAACACTTCAACCTAGAAATGTTACCTTGTGAGAGGATTTACAATAAGACTGTTAAGTCTACTCTATTAAGAGATTTGAGATCACCGCTATAATTGCTAGAAAGTAACAATGAATTGAACTGTATGTGTAAAAAATTATCTTTGTTGATTCAGATCTCTATTCTGGTTATAACTGGATCCTCGGTGATCAAATATTCTATTTCATCTTTGATTGTTCTGTACTCAATTAGAATCCCATCTGATTTCGCCTTCACTCTTCATATCAGAGAATTCAACAATTCTGCTTGTCTTCTACTTTTAACACACTCTCTCTTATTCAATCCAAACTTGACCTTTCATATATATGATAAGCCCTACCAAGTCAGCTTGAATAAACTTCTAAATAAGTAATAAATCACAATTCAGTTGGCCTCATATAACCACTTAATTATAGAATTTAAACCACTATTAGTCTACTAACACTGAATAATCAACTCGGTTAATACTGAGTTTCTTTAATGATTGACCATCACTGAAATGCCCGAGTGACTCGATCAACACTGAACATCTTCAATATCCGACTGATCTCGGTCAACACTGAACATCTTTATATTCAATAACTGTGCTCAGTATACATGTAGACATTTGTGTAACATCACTACATTAGTGTATATACATGTGTAACATCAATGACAATACACAATTGAATAATTGTCTTCAACAATCTCCCTCTTTGACATTGGTGGCAACACACCATGTCATAATACAAATAATTGTAGAGCAATAGAAAAATTTCTTTAATGTTCTTAGGTTCATTCTGGTTCTCATCCAAAAACTCCCTGTTTCATCAAACTCTATCTCTTGATAATATTTCTCCCTCTAACATCAAACTCTGTCTCTTGATTAATTTATTTTGTATTATATCACACTCACACTCTCCCTCTTTGAAAATAGATGCCAAAGACTCCATCTCCACAAATACAAAAAATTAATACCAATAGTCAATACTATTTATCTTTGAAGTTGTAATGTACCTAAATGTACTAATTCATCTGGCATGACCTCTGATGTACCTACATCAACTGATAGATCTTCACTATGGCTCGGGTTGATGCAACACTAAACTGTATTTTAGTGAGCTTAAGTTAGGGGAAGCACCCCTAGCTTTCCTCTGAGATACAAAAATGCATCCTTGGGTAAAGGTTTGGTGAATATGTCTGCAACTTGTTCTTTAGTACTCACATATTTTAACCTTACTTCTTTATCCTTTACCAATTCCCTCAAGAAATGATAATTTATTGCTATATGCTTGGTTTTGGTGTGCATCACAAGATTCTTTGAAATGTTAATGGCACTAGTGTTGTCCTAGTAGATAATAACTGGCTATTTTACTTCCTCCTTCATTCCTGACAACAACTGCTTGAACCATATGATGTTTGAACAATTAATTGTTGTAGCAATATATTTTGCCTCTGATTTAGACTGAGATATAGAATTACATTTCTTGCTAGTCCAAGACACAAACCTCTTTCCAAGAAAGAAATCTCCACCACTGGTGCTTTTCCCGTCATCAACACTTCCAGCCCAATCAACATCAGTGAATGTCTTCAAATCAAAGTTCCCACCTTTCTTATACCATAAACCATAGTCTTCAGTACCCTTCAGATATCTCAAAATTCTTTTGATTTCCATTAGATGATTGTCTCTAGGATTAGCTAAAAATATTTCAACAATACCAACTGCCAATGCAATATCAGGTCTGGTGTAAACAACATATTGCAATTTTACAATCATGGATCTATAGTTGGTCTGATCTACCTCCTTTGAATCATCATCCTTAGAATATTTTTGTCTAGTACACATGGGTGTTCCAACTAGTTTGAAATCTTCCATTCCAAATTTCTTTACTATCTCCTTGATATATTTTGATTGAGTAATGTAGATACCATCCTTCATTGGACATAGACATCTCAAACTCTTTACTCATAGCTACAAAGAATTCTTTGCATAAGTCATCATATCCTGTGAATAATATGTCATCAACAAATATCTCTGCTAACAAGATTTTGTTTTGTGGTCCTTCTTTGATGTACAAGCTACTATTATCAGTAGTTCTCTGAAATCCAATACTTACTAGGTAACTATGCAGTCTTTCATACCAGGCTCTGGGCACTTGCTTCAGTCCATACAATGCTTAGTGCAATTTGAAAACCATATTCCTTCTGCTAGGATCAACAAATCCTTTAGGTTGCTCAATGTAGACTTCTTCTTCTAGAAATCCATTTAGAAATGCATATTTCACATCCATTTGATATACTTTGTATCCTTTATGTGGGCATGTGTAGGATCATGGTATGCCAAAAAGTGGCAATATGAAAAAAATCCTCTTTTCACTCATCCAAATATGCGCTAAAAAGCGTGTTGACTTTTTAGTTGGCCTAGTTGTCAGTACACATGGCCAAACCAAAAGCCAATGCACAAGCCTAATCAGATATTGGATTTGAAATCAGATATTAGATTTAAAAGATGATATCCAATTTGAAATTGGATATCATATTTTCAAATTGGATATCAGATTCTTTCCGCTAGAATTTTGCTTTCCATTTAAAATTTTAACATTTGCAATTTTGAACTTTTTCATTCTGTTATTTTCATTTTTTTTTTTAGTTTTTAATTATTGTTATAGATATCATTTTTATAATATTAATGTTTTTATATTAACATTAGTATTAATATTATAATAATAATACCCAGGAGATCTCTAATGTAGAGGCACTAAGCACTAGTGCATGCATCTTAAAAATTCATCCAAAACTGTCATGTCGCTACCCTCTGCATAGACCCATACTCTGTCATGAATAAATTTTGAATAAAAAAATATATGAAAAATCCCTCCAGTTAGGATGGTAGTAAATGGGTTCTATAAAACATACTCCAAGATGAGAAAGATCCAACGGTTGATTTAGGAGATATTACCCACAGAACAACACCAAATTTTATGTGATAAAAAACCAAGACTTGACTTGCAGAAAATCTGAACTTTATTTACATCTCAAAGAATAATTCATACATTTCAGCATCCTCTTCACAAAAATAGACTCTAATATCATTTAATGACTTGATTCCTCTTCCACTCCAACCATTTCTTGGCAGTTACATTTGAAGAGGAATACCAAAAGACTCCTATGCATGTGTTTCCCACTAAAAGACAATGTAACCGTTATGTTTGAAAATCTGAATCTTTCAACTATGAAAACAACTCAAAACTAATTAAAATTTATAAAATATAAAATTCCTAATGTCTTCAAACATCTTGGAGACCTATTCTAACCACTCCTAACCTCTTAGTAACCCCTAAACAATCCTTGACACTCTTTGACACTATTGGTCCACTTACAATGGATATTAGTCCTTTATGACTATTACAATCACATCCTATTTAGAAAACCATTATAGGTTTTAGAACTTCATAGTTGATCTTATTTGATGTACTTGGTATCTTGATGGATTGTACTTGGTGCTCTCTCTCTCTCTCTCTCTCTAGGGTTATAAGGTGTCATAAGGGTTCGTAGGACCCATTAATGGGTCCTAGGATTCCTTAAGGCACCTTAAGACCCCTAAGATGTAATCTTAGGCTTTCTAATGTGTCTTAAGGTGTCATAAGGGGAGGTAGGGCCATTAATGGGTCCTAGGACCCCTTAAGACACCTTACGACCCCTTAGGAACCCTAAGAATACATATTCGGGTTCCTAGTACACATTAATGAGTCTAAAGGGATCATAGGACATATTACTGTATCTTAGGAGCTGTTAATGGATGCTAGGATCCCTTAAGAAAACTTACAACCCCTAAGATGTACTCTTAGGATTTCTAATGGGTCATAAGGTGTCATAAGGGGTCTTAGAACCCATTAAGACACCTTACAACCCCTTAGGAACCATAAGAATACATCTTAGGGTTCCAAGTACACATTAATGGGTCTCAAGGGGTCATAGGACATATTACTATGTCTTAGGACACCATAAGACCCCTTATGACCCCTAATATATACTCTTAGGCTTCCTAATGGGTCATAAGGTGTCATAAGGGTTTTTAGGAGCCATTAATGCATGCTAGGACCCCTTAAGACACCTTAAAACCCCTCAGATGTATTTTTAGGATTTCTAATGGTTTGTAAGGTGTCATAAGGGGTAGTAGGAGTCATTAATGGGTCCTAGGACCCCTTAAGACACCTTATTACCACTAAGATCTACTTTGAGGCTTCCTAATGGGTCATAAGGTGTCATAAGGGGTTGTAGGACCCATTTATAGGTCGTAGGACCCCTTAATGGGTCCTAGGACCCCTAAGATGTACTCTTAGGCTTCCTAAGGGGTTATAAGGGTTCATAAGGAGTCATAGGAGTCATTAATGGGTCCTACAATCCCATAAGACCCCTTATGTCCCTAAGATCTACTCTTAGGCTTCCTAATGGGTCTCTCTCTCTCTCTAGGGTAGTAAGGTGTCATAAGGGTTCGTAGGACCCATTAATGGGTCATAGGATTCATTAAGACATGTTAAGACCCCTATGATGTACTCTTAGGCTTTCTAATGGGTCGTAAGGTGTCATAAGGGGTTGTAGGACCCATTAATGGGTCCTACGACCCCTGAGATGTGTTTTTAGGCTTTCCAATGGGTTGTAAGGTGTCATAAGGGGTTGTAGGACCATTAATGGGTCTTAGGACCCCTTAAGACACCTTATGACCCCTTAGGAACCCTAAGAATACATCTTAGGGTTCCTAGTATGCATTTATGGTTTTCAAGGGGTCGTAGGACATATTACTGTGTCTTAGCACAACATAAGACCCCTTAAAACCCCTAAGATGTACTCTTAGGCTTTGTAATGGGTCGTAAGGTGTCATAAGGGTTTGTAGGAGCCATTAATGAATACTAGGATCCCTTAAGACATCTTACAACCCCTATGATGTATTCTTAGGATTTATAATGGGTCGTAAGGTCTCATAAGGGGTCATAGGACCATTAATGGGTCCTAGGACCCCTTAAGAAATTTTATGACCCCTAAGATGTTCTCTTAGGCTTTCTAATGGGTCATAAGGTGTCATAAGGGGTCGTAGGAACCCTTAAGAGACCTTACCACCCCTAAGATATACTCTTAGGCTTCCTAATGGGTCATAACATGTCATAAGGAGCGGTAGGAGCTAATAATTGTTCCTAATACACCTTACGACCACTAAGATGTACTCTTAGGCTTCGTAATGGGCTGTACAGTGTCATAAGGGGTCATAGGACCCATTAATGGGTCCTATGACATGTTAAAACATCTTACGACACCTAATATGTACTCTTAGGCTTCCTAAAGGGTTGTAAAGGTTCATAAGGAGTCATAGGAGTCATTAATGGCTCCTACAACCCCTTAAGACACCTTACATCCCCGAAGATGTACTCTTAGGCTTCCTAATGGGTCGTAAGGTGTCATAAGGTGTTGTAGGACCCATTAATGGGTCCTAGGACCTCTTAAGACACCTTACGACCCCTTATGAACCCTAAGAATACATCTTAGGGTTCCTAGTACACATTAATGGGTCTAAACAGGTCATAGGACATATTACGCTGTCTTAGGAGCCATTAATGGATGTTAAGACCTCTTAAGATACCTTATGACCCCTAATAAGTAATCTTAGGCTTTCTAATGCATCGTAAGGTGTCATAAGGGGTCGTAGGACCCATTAATGGGTCCTAGGAACCCTTAAGACACCTTACAACCCCTTACGAACCCTAAGAATACATGTTAGGGTTACTAGTACATGTTAATGGATCTCAAGGGGTCATAGGATATATTGCAGTATCTTAGGACACCATAAGACCCCTTACAACCCCTAAGATGTACTCTTAGGCTTCCTAATCTGTCATAAGGTGTCATAAGGGTTCATAGGAGCCATTAATGGATGCTAGGACCCCTTAAGACACCTTACAACCCCTAAGATATACACTTAAGCTTTCTAATGGTTTGTAAGGTATCATAAGGGGTAGTAGGACTGCTTAAGATACCTTACAACCACTAATATGTACTCTTAGGCTTCATAATGGGTCGTAAGGTGTTATAAGGGGTTGTAGGACCCATTAATGGGTCCTAGAACCCCTTAAGACACCTTACAACCCCTAAGATGTACTCTTAGGCTTTTGAAGGGGTTGTAAGGGTTCATAAGGAGTCATAGGAGTCATTAATGGGTCCTACAACCCCCTAAGACACATTACATCCCCTAAGATGTACTCTCTCTCTCTCTCTCTCTCTCAGGTTGTAAGGTGTCATAAGGGTTTGTAGGACCCATTAACGGGTCCTAGGATTCCTTAAGACACCTTAAGACTGCTAAGATGTACTCTTAGGCCTCTCTCTCTCTCTCTTGGGTTGTAAGGTGTCATAAGGGTTTGTAGGACCCATTAACGGGTCCTAGGATTTCTTAAGAAACCTTAAGACCCCTAAGATGTACTCTCTCTCTCTCTCTCTTTAGGGTCGTAAGGTGTCATAAGGATTTGTAGGACTCATTAATGGGTCCTAGGATTCCTTAAGACATCATAAGACCCCTAAGATGTATTCTTAGGCTTTCTAATGGGTCATAAGGGGTCGTAGGACCCATTAATGGGTCCTACAATCCCTTAAGACACTTTACAACCCCTAAGATGCTTTTTTAGGCTTCCTAATGGGTCGTAAGGTGTCATAAGGGGTTGTAGGACCATTAATGGGTCCTAGGACCCATTAAGACACCTTATGACCCCTTAGGAACCCTAAGAATACATCTTAGGGTTCCTAGTACACATTAATGGTTCTCAAGGGGTCATAGGACATATTAATGTGTCTTAGAACACCATAAGACCCCTTAAAACCCCTAAGATGTACTCTTAGGATTCCAAATGGGTCGTAAGGTGTCATAAGGGTTTGTAGGAGCCATTAATGAATACTAGGACCCCTTAAGACACCTTACGACCCCTATGATGTACTCTTAGGCTTGATAATCGTAAGGTGTCATAAGGGATTGTAGGACCATTAATGGGTCGTAGGACCCTTTAAGAAACATTACGACCCCTAAGATGTACTCTTAGGCTTTCTAATGGGTCATAAGGTGTCAAAAGGGATTGTAGGACCCCTTAAGAGACCTTATGACCCCTAAGATGTACGCTTAGGCTTCCTAATGGGTTGTAACATGTCATAAGGGGTTGTAGGAGCCAATAATTGGCCCTAAGATACCTTACGACCCCCTTGATGTACTCTTAGGCTTCCTAATGTGTTGTAAGGTGTCATAAGGGGTTGTAGGACCCATTAATGGGTCCTATGACCTGTTAAAACACCTTACAACCCCTAAGATGTACTCTTAGGCTTCTTAAGAGTTTTTAAGGGTTCATAAGGAGTCGTAGGAGTCATTAATGGGTCCTACAACCCCTTAAGACACCTTACAGCCCCGAAGATGTACTCTTAGGATTTCTAATGGGTTGTAAGGTGTCATAAGGTGTCGTAGGACCCATTAATGGGTCCTAGGACCCCTTAAGAAATCTTACAACCGATTAGGAACCCTAAGAATACATCTTAGGATTCCTAGTACTCATTAATGGGTCTCAATAGGTCATAGGACATATTACTCTATCTTAGGAGCCATTAATTGATGTCAAGACCCCTTAAGATACCTTATGACCCCTAATAAGTAATCTTAGGCTTTCTAATGGGTCGTAAGGTGTCATAAGGGGTTGTAGGACCCATTAATGGGTCCTAGGACCTGTTAAGACACCTTACAACCCCTTAGGAACCCTAAGAATACATCTTAGGGTTACTAGTACACATTAATGGATCTCAAGGGGTCATAGGACATATTACAGTGTCTTAGGACACTATAAGACCCCTTACAACCCCTAAGATGTACTCGTAGGCTTCCTAATGGGTTGTAAGGTGTCATAAGGGTTTGTAGGAGCTATTAATGGATGCTAGGACCCCTTAAGACACCTTACAACCCCCAAGATGTACGCTTAAGCTTTCTAATGGTTTGTAAGGTGTCATAAGGGGTGGTAGGACCCATTAATGGGTCATAGGACCCCTTAAGATAGCTTACGACCACTAAGATGTACTCTTAGGCTTCCTAATGGTTCATAAGGTGTTATAAGGGGTTGGAGGACCCATTCACAGGTTGTAGGACCCATTAATGGGTCCCAGGACCCCTTAAGACACCTTACGACCCCTAAGATGTACTCTTAGGATTCCGAAGGGGTTGTAAGGGTTCATAAGGAGTCATTAATGGGTCCTATGACCCCCTAAGACACCTTACCTCCCCTAAGATGTACTCTCTCTCTCTCTCTCTCTATCTCTTTCCTAGGTATTATTATTATAATATAAATAATAATAAATATAATACTAATATGAATAATAATAATATGTTAATACTAATATAACTAAATATCATACAAATATGAATATAATATAATACTACTATTATACAATACTAATATAAATAATAATAATTTAATACTAATGCTATTATCATTTAGTATTTGTATAATATTAATATTATAAAATATGAAATTTATAAAAAACTAAAAAGCAAAAATCAATATTGAAAATGTTGAAATTTCAAATGGAAAGTGAAATTTTGGTGGGAGATATCTGATATCCGATATTATTTCATATCCAAATTTAATATCTCATATTCGATTTAGTATCTCATATCCGATAATATCTCATATCCGATATTATCTCATATCCGATTAGCCTTGGTATTTGCCTCGGGTTTTTGCTTTGCAATGCCAAACGTGGATGGTCAACCCAAAAAATGTGTTTATCATATTTCCTCTGACCTCCAGACTTCAGCGATGTAGCTGATGACCTTTTTTTCACCCAAAATTGATGAAACAAAAAGGGTTTCTTAAATAGATTATCAGGTTTCCATCAATATAATTGTTGTCGAATTTTGATTTCAATAAGTATTTATTACTTATTTTCTATTTGAGTTACCTCTAAAGTCCTGATTGACAGATTGATTGAAAAACAACTATAAATTTCATACGGTTTAACCTTTTTGAAATCTAAAACATGCGTCACATTCTATGCTTTGCCTACTATAAGAAAATTTAATTTAATTTTTTTTTTGTAAAGTTTAGAATTAGTTAAGCTGGTCAGACAAGGGAGTTTTATTAGTATGAAAAATTTGTAGTAGAAAATTCATAATTAATTAATTATTTGATAAAAAATTACACAAAAATATGTGTCACATCCGGGCATGAGTCTACTACTTATATCTAGAATCTTGTGAAAAGATATCATAATTTTATTGTGATTAAGGTGGTCAGACATACACGTACTTGTTATCTTTTTCCTAAAATTTTCAACAATTAGATTAATTTTTTTTTAGAAAAGGGCTAGTAGTTTAGAAACTAAATTCAATTTCCTACAGATTCTATTCTTACAACTTTTTCACATAACATTGATAAGATGTCCAAATTTTTATGTCAAGTTGACTAACCTTGATTTTCTGATTTTTCATTGCCACTTAAGGCCATAGCTTGGTATACCATGGTCCTGCACATACCCATGTGCAACATATGCTAGAAGAGTTCTGACTCCTTCAAGTCTTTCAACAGGAGAGAAAGTTTCTCCATAATCAATACCCTTTTCTAGAGCATATCCTTTACAAACTAGTCTGGGCATGTTTCTAGAAAATTGACCATTTTCATTCATCTTATTTCTAAAAACCCACTTGATTCCAATCACATTCTTGTCCTTTGGTCTAGGCACAAGAGTCCAAGTTTTGTTCTTCTCAATCTGCTCAATTTCTTCATTCATTGCTTTTGTCCAACTTTCATCATTCAATGTATCTTTAACAGTTCTAGGTTCAAATTCACTAAGTAAACATGTACCTTTGAGTTTGTTCCTTTTCATTACACCTTCTGTCTAATCTCAACTAATTTTATTAGGTGCATGATGCCTCTTAACATACTTGGAAAGTATTGGATCCTTCAGTCTTGATTCTGGACTTGATCCACTAGGTCTATCATTCTCAAACTTTCTTTCGTGTTCTTTTGTCTGATGCTCAGGTTCCACTATCTGTGACTTGGGTCCCTCTATCTGAGATTGGGTTCCCTCTGTTTGTAACTCGGTATCTTTTACTAGTAGCTCAGGTTGCACAGTCAACAACTTTGGTTGCACAGTTTGTATTAGTATATTCAGTGGTTGACAGTTCTGTTGTCCAATCACCATTGCTTGACTCATAGGCATAGTATCGGGTTCATGATACACAAAGTTCCTGTAGTCTTCAGGCTCTTTCTTTCTCTTCTCTTCACATCTTTCTACAAACTCATCAATCTTGACATGTACACTTTCTATGACCTTATGAGTAGTAAGATTCAAACATTTGTATGCTTTGCTTTTACATGAGTAGCCTAGGAATATTCCTTCATCACTTTTTGCATCAAGTTTTCCATTTCTGGCTTCCTTCAAGATGTAACATTTACTTCTGAATACTTTGAAATAATTAACATTAGGTTTATAGCCATACCATAATTGAAAAGGTGTCTAGTTACTACCTTTCTTCAGTTGAACTCAGTTCAAGGTGAACACTGTAGTGTTGATGGCCTCCTTCCAGTATTTGGCAGTAACATTCTTTTCAATCAATAGGGTTCTAGCACAATCCATAATGGACCTATTTCTTCTTTCTACTATTCAATTTTTATGTGGTCTACCAGGGCCAGATACCTATCTTTTGATTCCTCTTTAATTACATAATTCATTGAACTCATTAGAAATGAATTCTCCTTCTCTGTCAGATCTTAGACATTTTAGTTTATTTCCTGTTTCCTTTTCAACTCTTGGAAGATACCATTTGAATTTCTGAAAATCTTCTAATTTTTCTCTGAGAAATATGACAGTCATCATTCTGGAATGATAATCAACAAATATAATAAAATACTTCTCTCTAGTATAGCTTGTTGTCCCAATTGGTCCACAAAGGTCAATATGTACCAATTCAAATATTTCATCAGTATTGTAATTCTTGCTCTTGAAACTTGTCTTTCGAATCTTTTCAATTTGACATTGTTTGCATATTGCTAACCCAGGTTTGTTCAAAATAGGAATACCTCTAACTCTCTTGTTCTTTCTTATGTTTACTAGATTATCAAAATTTACATGACACAACCTTTTATGCCATAGCCAACTTTCTTCTACTTGTGCAACAAAGCATGAACTTTCAGTGAGATCAAGATATAATAGATTACCTTTTGTTTTCCTTGAAGTTCCAACTAGGTTCCCTTTACCATCTAGGAGGTTGGCCTTACCATTCATGAATTCTACCTTGAAGCCAATGTTGTTCAGCTATGGTACACTGAGTAGATTTCTCCTTAGTCCTTCAACCTAATAAGCATTATCACATTTGATTCCTTCTGTCAGAGTAATGCAACCTTTTCCTTTCACATAGCAAGGTTCATCATTCTCAAAACTGACACTCCCAACATCATAGTGCTCAATATGTTCAAATTTTGTCTTATCACCAGTCATGTGATCAGAACAACCACTATCAATTAACCATGTGTCATTAAATTACTGATATGTGAGAAAAGTGTTGTCTTTTCATCTTCTTCATCTTACTCATCTTTAATAGAAATATAAACCAATTCATCTTAATCTTCATCACTATTAGAATCTATAGAAATATAACAAGACTTCTTACCTTTGTCCTTGTAGCTCTTGTAGTTCTTTAAATCTTTCTTACCTTTATACTTTCCTTTGGCAGCTCTCCTTGCAAGTAATGCTTCAATGATATCTAGATCTTCATCATCAGATTCATCATCACTATCACTTTCAATCTGTTTCCCATTTTAGTATCTATCCTTCTTACCAAGGTTTAATTTAGCTTTGAATGCAGACTCAAAATTGCTAGAGCTAGGAGAATAATTGTCCTAGTTGTCCATCTCCAAAGTTGTAAGCCTTCCAACTAATGTATCCGAGTTATATCCTTATTGCACCTCATTTCTTGAATAGCTAAAACTCTAATAGAATAGATAGGAAATAAAGTTCTTAATACCTTGCTGACCATTGTATTATCGTCAATTATTCTTCCTGTAGCTTTGTGGCACTCACAATCTTCTTGATTCTTTCACTGTATCTTGTAGTGTCTTCTCCTTCTTTCATTTTCGTCTGATCAAATTGTCCTTTGAGACTTTCTGCTTTGGCTCTCTTTACATTTGCATCTCCTCCATGAATGTCCTAAAATTTCTTCCACATATTATAAGCTGTAGGGCATTCCTTGACTTCATCAAATTCTGAGTAGCTGAGTGAAGAAGCTATATCAATCATCATTATGTTATGAAGGTTCCGTTCCATCATCTGTTCCACAATCATAGCTGTTGTTGGTTCCACATATTTTCTATCCAAAAATTGCAAACCAACATCTCCAATAGTAGATATATGTAGCCTCATCAGCTCTTACCATGCATGGAATTTTTCTTTGTTTAGCTTTGTGATCTCCCTTCTATAAGACATCTCTGATCTTTAGGTTAGGTCTTGAAACCTTCTTTGAAAGCAGTTGCAGCTCTGATACCAATTTTTGGAAATGAGATGAGTAACTAAGAGGGGAGGGGTGAATCACTTACTCCAAAACAAATACCTTGTCCCTTAGATGTCTTAAACAATATAACACTGTTACTTAGTTAATTGAGATATTCTTCTTTAACTCGAGTGTGAAAGTAATATTTATAATATCCAATACAATTATACTTTAGTGATTAAGTGCAGAAACATAAAGCATGAAACAAATAATAAATACACAAGTGACACAAAGATTTAACATGGAAACCCAATATGGGAAAAACCACCAATGTAACTAGTTACTTGTTTTCACTCTTCTGAAGTGAGCCCTGTTTGGAGCCAACCCTGTCAAAGGTTAAAAAAACACACTATAAGGTGTGACCGTGTTAGAGGATTTAAATCACCCTGTGAGGAGTGGCCTTGTTAGAGGTCTTCAACACGTCAACATAGAAATGTTACCTTTTGAGAGGATTTACAATAAGACTATTAAGTCTACTCTATTAAGAGATTTGAGATCACCACTACAATTGTTAGAAAGTAATAATGAATTTACCTGTATGTGTAAGCAACTGTCTTTGTTGATTCAGATCTCTGTTCTAATTATAACTGGATCCTCGGTGATCAAATATTCTATTGCAGCTCTGATTGTTTTGTAATCAATTAGAATCCCATCTGATTTCACCTTCACTCCTCATATCAGAGAATTCCACACTTCAGCTTATTTTCTACTTTTTACAAACTCTCTCTTATTCAATCCAAACTTGACCTTTTATATATATGATAAGCCCTGCCAAGTCAGCTTGAATATACTTCTAAATAAGTAATAAATCACAATTCAGCCAGCCTCATACAACCAATTAATTATAGAATTTAAACCACTGTTAGTTTACTAACACTGAATAATCAAATCGGTTAATACTGAGTTTCTTTAATGCCTGACCATGACTAAAATGCCCGAGTGACTCCCTCAACACTGAATATCTTCAATACCCGACTGATCTCGGTCAACACTAAACATCTTTCCATTCAATAAATGTGCTTGGTATGGATGTAGACATTTGTGTAACATCACTACATTAGTGTATATACATGTGTAACATCAATGACAATACATAATTGAATAATTGTCTTCAACAATCTCCCTCTTTGGCATTGGTGGCAACACAACATGTCATAATACAAAGAATTGTAGAGCAATATAAAAATTTCTTTAATGTCCTTAGGTTCATTCTGGTTCTCATCCAGAAACTCCCTCTTTCATAAAACTTTGTCTCTTGATAATATTTCTCCCTCTAATATCAAACTCTGTCTCTTGATTAATTTCTTTTGTATTATATCACACTCACACTCTCCCTCTTTGACAACAGATGCCAAAGAATCCATCTCCACAAATACTAAAAATCAATACCAATAGTCAATACTATTTCTCTTTGAAGTTGTAATGTACCTAAGTGTACTAATTCATCTACAATGAACTCTGATGTACCTGTATCAACTGATAGATCTTCACTATGACTTGGGTTGATGCATCACTAAACTATATTTTAGTGAGCTTCAGTTAGGGGAAGCTCCCCTAACTTTCCTCTGAGATACAAAAATGCATCCTTAGGTAAAGGTTTGGTGAATATGTCTGCAACTTGTTCTTTAGTACTCACATATTCCAACCTTACTTCTTTATTATGTACCAATTACCTCAAGAAATTATACTTTATTTCTATATTCTTGGTTTTGGTGTGCATCACAGGATTTTTTGAAATGTTAATGGCACTGGTGTTGTCGTAGTAGATAATAACTGGCTGTTTTACTTCTTCCTTCATTCCTAACAACAACTACTTGAACCATATGATGTTTGAATAGTTAACTACTTTAGCAACATATTCTGCCTCTGATGTAGACTGCGATATACAATTATGTTTCTTGCTAGTCCAAGACACTAACCTCAGTCCAAGAAAGAAAGCTCCACCACTGGTTCTTTTCCTGTCATCAACACTTCCATCCCAATCAACATCAATGAATGTCTTCAAATCAAAGTTCCCACCTTTCATATACCATAAACCATAGTCTTCAGTGCCCTTCAGATATCTCAACATTGTTTTGATTTCCATTAGATGATTGTCTGTAGGATTAGCTGAAAATCTTTCAACAATACCAACTACCAATGTAATATCAGGTCTTGTGTGAACAACATATTGCAATTTTACAATCATGGATCTGTAGTTGGTCTAATCTTCCTCCTTTGAATCATCATCCTTATACAATTTTTGTCCAGTACACATGGGTGTTCCAACTGGTTTGAAATCTTCTATTCCAAATTTCTTAACTATCTCCTTGATATATTTTGATTGAGTAATGTAGATACCATCCTTCATTTGATGTACTTGTAATCTAACAAAGAATTTTATCTCACCAAACATAGACATCTCAAACTCTTTACTCATAGCTACAAAGAATTCTTTACATAAGTCATCATATTCAGAGTGGATAATATGTCATCAAAAAATATCTCTGCTAACAATATTTTTTTCCGTGGTCCTTCTTTGATATACAAGATAATATTATCATTAGTTCTCTAAAATCCAATACTTACTAGGTAACCATGCATTCTTTCATACCAGGCTCTAGGCACTTGCTTCAGTCCATACAATGCTTTGTGCAATTTGCAAACCATAGTCCTTCTGCTAGGATCAACAAATCCTTTAGGTTGTTCAATGTAGACTTCTTCTTTTAGGACTCCATTTAGAAATGCAGATTTCACATCCATTTGATATACTTTGTATCCTTTATGTGCAGCATATGCCATAAGAGTTCTGACTCCTTCAAGTATTGTAACAGGAGCAAAAGTTTCTCCATAATCAATACCCTCTTCTTGAGCATATCCTTTACAAACTAGTCTAGCCGTGTTTCTAGAAACTTGACCATTTTCATTCATCTTATTTATAAAAACCCACTTGATTCCAATCACATTCTTGTCCTTTGGTCTAGGCACAAGAGTCCAAGTTTTGTTCTTCTCAATCTTCTCAATTTCTTCATTCATTGCTTCTATCCAACTTTCATAATTCAATGCATCTTTAACAGTTCTAGGTTTAAATTCACTAATAAACATGTACCTTTGAGTTTCTTCCTTTTCATTACACCTTCTTTCTGATCTCCAATTATTTTCTTAGGTTCATGATACCTCTTAACATACTTGGAAAGTAATGGATCCTTCAGTCTTGGTTCTAGACTTGATCAACCAGGTCTATCATTCTCAAATATTCTTTCCTGTTCTTTTATCTGATGCTCGGGTTCCACTGTGTGTGACTCGTGTTCCTCTATTTGTGACTCAAATCCCTCTATCTTAGACTGGGTTCCCTCTGTTTGTGACTTTGTCTCTTCTACTGTATCTCAGGTTGCATAGTCTAAAACTTTGGTTGCACAGTTTATATTAGTATATTCAGTGGTTGATATTTCTGTTGTCCAATCACCATTGCTCAACTTATAGGCATAGTATCGGGTTCATGATACACAAAGTTCCTGTAGTCTTAAGGTTCTTTACTTCTCTTCTCTTCTCATCTTTCTGCAAACTCATCAATCTTGACATGTACACTTTCTATGACTTTATGAGTAGTAAGATTCAAACATTTGTATGCTTTGCTTTTACATGATTAGCCTAGGAATATTCCTTCATCACTTTTTGCATCAAGTTTTCCATTTCTGGCTTCCTTCAAGATGTAACATTTACTTCTGAATACTTTGAAATAATGAGCATTAGGTTTAAAGCCATACCATAATTTGAAAGGTGTTTGGTTACTACCTTTGTTCAGTTGAACTCGGTTCAAGGTGAACACTGTAGTACTGATGGCCTCCTTCCAGTATTTGGCAGCAACATTCTTTTCAATCATTAAGGTTCTGGCACAATCCATAATGGATCTATTTCTTCTTTCTAATATTCCATTTTTCTATGGTATACCAGGGGCAGATACCTATCTTTTGATTCCTCTTTCATTACATAATTCATTGAACTAATTAGAAATGAATTCTCCTCCTCTATCAGATCTTAGAAATTTTAGTTTTTTTCTTGTTTCCTTTTAGATTCTTTTAAGATACCATTTGAATTTCTAAAAAGCTTCTAATTTTTCTCTAAGAAACATGACAGTCATCATTCTAGAATGATCATCAACAAATATAATAAAATACTTCTCTCTAGTATAGCTTGTTGTCCCAATTGGTCCACAAAGGTCAGTATGTACCAATTCCAATATTTCATCAGTATTGTAGTTCTTGCTCTTGAAACTTGTCTTTCTCATCTTTTCAATGTGACATTGTTTGCATATTGCTAACCCAAGTTTGTTCAAAATAGGAATACCTCTAACTCTCTTGTTTATCAAAATTTACATGACACAACCTTTTATGCCATATCCAACTTTCTTCTACTTGTGAAATAAAGCATGGACTTTCTGTGAAATCAAGATATAATAAATTACCTTTTGTTTTCCTTCCAGTTCCAACTAGGTTCCCTTTACCATCTAGGAGGTTGGCCTTACCATTCATGAATTCTACCTTGAAGCCAATGTTGTTCAGCTATGGTACATTGAGTAGATTTCTCCTTATTCCTTCAACCCAATAAGCATTATCACATTTGATTCCTTCTGTCGGAGTAATGCAACCTTTTCCTTTCACATAGCAGGGTTCATCATTCCCAAAACTGACACTGCCACCATCATAGTGCTCAATAAGTTCAAATTTTGTCTTATCACCAGTCATGTGATGAGAACAACCACTATCAATTATCCATGTGTCATTTTTACTGATATGTAAGAAAAGTGTTGTCTTTTCATCTTCTTCATCTTGCTCGTCCTTAATAGAAATATAAACCAATTCATCTTCATCTTCATCACTATTAGAATCCATAGAAATATAACAAGACTTCTTACCTTTGTGCTTGTAGCTCTTGTAGTTCTTGAAATCTTTCTTGCCTTTGTACTTTCCTTTGGCATCCCTCCTTGCAAGTAATGCTTCAATGATATCTAGATCTTCATCATCAAATTCATCATCACTATAGATTTTAATATGTTTCCCTTTTTAGTATCTATCCTTCTTACCAAGGTTTAATATAGCTTTGAATGCAGACTCAAAATTGCTAGAGCTAGGAGAATAATTGTCAAAGTTGTCCAGCTCAAAAGTTGTAAGCCTTCCAACTAATGTATCCAGAGTTATATCCTTATTGCACCTCATTTCTTGAATAGCTGAAACTCTAATAGAATAGGTAGGAAATAAAGTTCTTAATACCTTGATGATCATTGTATTATTGTCAATTATTCCTCTTGCAGCTCTGATGGCACTCGCAATCTTCTTGATTCTTTCACTGTATCTTGTAATGTCTCCTCCTTTCATTTTTGTCTGATCAAATTGTCCTCTAAGACTTTCTTCTTTGGCACTCTTTACATTTGCATCTCCTCCATGAATGTCCTGTAATTTCTTCCACATATTATAGGCTGTAGGGCAGTCCTTGACTTCATCAAATTCTGAGTAGCTGAGTGTAGAAGCTATATCAATCATCATTATGTTATGAAGGTTCTGTTCCATCATCTGTTCCACAATCATAGCTGTTGTTGGTGTTGGAAAGTTGACTTCCTAAGGAAGCATGACTTATTTTGTGTTGTCAATCATGGAAACAAAGTAATACTAAGTTTCTATAAAAGATAACTTAGAAGATAAAATGACTAAGTACAGAAAATAGGACAGACAGAGAGATACAGAGATTAGCACATCAACGCACGTGTTAGAGATCACACTAGAGCATGCATGCTTAGGTATACACTCTATGGTCATATCTCATATGATCAAGTTTAAGAAATTAGTTCTTGAACTCAAGACATTAATATCGGATAAGTTATGGAACTTATTGGAGATCATGAAAAGATAAGCTATAGAAGAGGACTTGAAGATTAGAGAAGAAACTTTGGATACTCTTCTTCCTATTTGTTCACATGATGAGAAGGCTATTCTGTTAGATCTAGTAAAGCCTCATCTTTGTAGTAAGACAAGGACTCTACAGATAATGAACAAGGAGTATGAACAGGTTGGAAAGGAGACTGAAAAGGCATTTGCACAAGTCTTTATGGATAGACACATATATCCACCAACGACACCTACAACAAAAGTTACTCCAGCTCCCAAACAGGATACAACTCCAGTAATTCAGATTGCACCCATGATAGGTCCATAGGTCTCTGCGCCCACAGTGACAATAACCTCTGAGACAGCTAAAGATTCAAAGAATACTATAGTAATTGATGATGTAAAAATATCTATGACAACTTCTGATAATGACATGGATAAAGTTGATGAAGCATTTGTGAACAACGAGGCAATGAACACTAATGAAACAACTCTACAATAGAATGAAGTTCCTCTCATTGATCCAATAGACTTGGATAAAGAGAAAGATACTCAAGTTAATGAGTCGCCAGTAAAGGAAATTCATATCAAAAGTGAATGTGTAGATACAAGTCAAAATACCATTTTCTCACCATCCACTCAACCATCCACCTCATTGTTTTCAAGATTAACTCCTGACTCAACAAGTTTTGATGCATGGGAAGAAGATGACCTCATCAAGATCAGCGTCCTTGCCATGGAAAAGGAAAAAGAGAAACATGTAATGAAGAATCCTCGCTTTGTGGAGTCAATAAACATCCTGAATGAACTAGTTCCTGCTGATAAGAAAGTTGCTAAAGTTCAAACAGTTGAACATGTGGATAGCATACTGGAAAACTTCAAAACACATTTCACAAGCCTAGTAGAATCACCTACTAAGATTGTAGAAGATGAATACAAGAAGGAGAGACTAAATGACTTGGTAAAGAACTTTACCTTAGATCTGGACTCCTTAAAGATTGGACAGGCTATATTGAAGGAATTGGTAGATAAAGGAAAGAAAGTCATAGCAAACTGGATGGATAGAGTGAAGCTCACCTCTGAGCACACTAAAAATATAGTAGAAGCAGAAGAAATGGTGGATAACATAGGAAAATTAGTTGAAACCTTGACGCAAGATATGAACATATGCAATAATGTCTATCAAGGTTAGTTGGACAAAATTGAGAAGGCAAAACTGGAAATCAGCAAGATAAGGGTAAGGCAAACATAGTTGAGAAATGCACTTGCGCCATCTCTAGCAGTCCTCAATTAGAATATAAAATAGATTGATAATACTATTGTGACATATGATCAAGGTCCTTGCATGGATCTGATGAAAATGGAGAAACTGACATATGCATTATGCGCACATCTTCAGACAGTTGATGCAATGAAAGTCTTTTGGCAGAAAGAGATTCAATCTCTTCAAGTTGTATACCCAGAAGTTTACATGGAGTAAGTATGTTGAAGAATTACAGTTTTTCCACACCTTTGTCATTAATATCAAAGGGGGAGTAGTATAGAATGTGTATATGTGGAAATATATATATATATGTATATAGCATAAAGTATTATGATATACAATCATTTTTGTATGAAGTCATTTTGAGTAACTTAGTCACATTCCTTTGTTGCCATAAATGACAAAGGGGGAGATTGTTGGAAATTTGACTTCTTGAGGAAGCATGACTTATTTTTTGTTGTCAATCATGGCAAAAAAGTCATACTAAGTTTCTGTAAAAGATAACTTAGAAGATAAAATGACTAAGTATAGAAAACAGGACAGACAGAGAGATACAAAGATCAGCACATCAACGCACGTGTTAGAGATCACACCAGAGCATGCATGATTAGGTATACACTCTATTGTGTATATACATGCTAGATCCAAACGTGTAGAGTACAGAACATCAGTACGAAAAAGTTACAGACAGATTAGTAGACCTGCAGTTCAGGAAACAGAGCATGGAAGCCAACTACAGATTTGATCAGCGTGTATGATTTTATAATGTAATGGCTAAGCACCTTTAGATATAATTTTGTATTAATGTAATTGATTTTTTAGTAAACACACTTAGGCTGACTTGTTTGGAAGCATTGTGTATTTTTGTTGTAGGGCTGACTAGTTATTTGTTCTGGGTCGTGCCTATTCAGATTTGAAGATATAAGTATGTAATGTAAAGATATGTTACAAGTGTCGATTATTATGTAAGAAGAAGTTATAGATGAGAAATATAATGAAGTCAGTAGATAATATAGCTCTTTAAAGGAGTAAGAGCATCCACGCATACACGGAACTGATCAGACAACAGTGTCATTACAACAGTTCATTTTGATATAGTGCATATCAACATTCAGAGGGTTGTAGCCTTCATCTTATTGGGCAATGAGCCTAGGTAGTGAGCCATATACCTTTAACAGGGTTTTGTAAAAGACTCCTAACAGGGTCAGACCTTTAACAAAGTCATTGTACTTAATTTGTAAAGACTGCTTCTAACAGGGCAAAGAAAATTTAACAGGTTCATTATACCTAGTACAATATTTTGTGGGTACTAATCCCCACTGGATTTTTCCTTTGATCAAGGTTCTCCATAATCATTTCATGTGTTATGTGCTCTTGTGTTATGTTTATTTGATGCACATTTGATATATGTTTAATTGGCTGAAATATAATTAATAAGATAAACAATGATTTACCCCCCCCTCTCAGTGTTTCTAACAGTTGGTTCCACATATTTGCTGTCCAAAAATTGCAAACCAACATCTCCAATAGTAGATAGATGTAGCCTCATTAGCTCTTTCCATGCATGGAAGTTGTCTTTGTTTAGCTTTGTGATCTCCCTTCTCTAAGACATCTCTGATCTTTAGGTTAGGCCTTGAAACCTTCATTGAAAGCACTTGCAGCTCTGATACCAATTGTTGGAAATGAGATGAGTAACTAAGAGGGGAGGGGTCAATCAGTTACTCCAAAACAAATACCTTGTCCCTTAGATGTATTAAATAATATAACAATGTTACTTGATTAATTAAGATAAGGAGATGGTTCCTTTAGTAACTAATGTGCAGGAACAGATTATGCGAAAGTAATGATTCCAGGAGCCTGAATAGGATGAACATTGATATTAAAGTCATATGCAGAGAGAATATTAGGAATTTGACAAGGGGGACATCCTTGATACTTGTATAATACATTAAAACTGATAAAATAGAGCGTGACTGTAGAAAGATTCTTAAACTATGAAAAGTGTAAATGAAAGAATGCCTTCATAAACTTTTGTAAATGAGGGAATGCCCTCATATTAAAATATATGTACCCTGATGATCTGGACTTTGGTCCCGGGCAAGACTGGAGGTTTTCTTCTCCATTCTTTCCTACCAGTGCCCACAATGAATGGAGACTATTGTAAAAAATTTCAACACATAAATAAAATACAATGGCCTTGGCCTTTTACTGAGCAAAAAAAAAATATTAAGATATTCTTCTGTAACTCGGGTGTCAAAGCAATCTTTATAATATCCAATGCAATTATACTTTAGCGATTAAGTGCAGAAACATAAAGCATGAAACAAATAACATATACACAGGTCACAACAAGATTTAACATGGAAACCCAATATGGAAAAAACCACCAATGTAACTAGTTACTATTTTTCACTCTTCTGAAGTGAGCCCTGTTAGGAGCCAACCCTGTTAAAGGTTACAAAAACACACTGTAAGGTGTGAAACTCTTAGAGGATTTAAATCACCCTGTGAGGAATGGCCTTGTTAGAGGTCCTCAACAATTCAACATAGAAATGTTACCTTGTGAGAGGATTTACAAAAGGATTGTTAAGTCTACTCTGTTAAGACATTCAAGATCACTGCTACAATTGTTAGAAAGTAACAATGAATTGACTTGTATGTGTAAGAAAATTTATTTTCTAATTTAGATCTCTGTTCTGATTATAACTGGATCCTTAGTGATCAAATATTCTATTGGACCTCCGAGTGTCCCATACTCAATCAGAATCCCATATGATTTCACCTTCACTCTTCATATCACAGAATTCCACACTTCTACTTATATTCTACTATTTACTCTCTCTCTCTCTCTCTCTCTCTCTCTCTCTTATTCAATCCAAACTTGACCTTTCATATATATGATAAGCCCTGCCAATTCGGCTTGAATATACTTCTAAATAAGTAATAAATCACAATTCAGTCGGCCTCATATAACCAATTAATTATAGAATGTAAACCTCTATTAGTCAGCTGACACTTAATAATCAACTCGATTAATACTGAGTTTATTTAATGCCCGAGTGACTCGGTCAACACTGAACATCTTCAATACCTGACTGATCTCGGTCAACACTAAACATCTTTCCATTCACTTGCTGTGCTCGGTCTGGATGTAGACATTTGTGTAACATAACTACATAAGTGTATATACATGTGTAACATCAATAACAATACACAATTGAATAATTGTCTTCAACAATAAGAACATACACCGAGGAGTTTCACAAGTTATCTATGAAGGCTACAACAAAGGAGTCAGAAGAAGAAAAGTTGGCAAGATACATTAATGGATTTAAGTACCAAATCTAAGAAGACTTAAGTATGCACACACTAGAGATAGTGCACAAATTCTATTAATTAGCATTGAAAGTAGAAGACAATTTAAGAAGAAGACAAGAGGAAAATAATAAACGAAAGGGAAATAACAATAACAACATCAACAAAAACTTTAGGGGCAGAGGTAACTCTTTTGGAAGAGGACAGTCTTCAACACCTTTTGAAGAACAAAGACAAACATAAAAAGATCAAGGAGAGTCAAGCTCTAGAGGAAACTATAGAGGAAGAAGACCCTTTGGAAGGGGAAGATTTGATGGAAGAAACAATGCCCCTTTGAAATGCTTCAACTGTAACTAGTTGGGAGACCATGGCACTAGATGTCCAAAAAAGTTGGGGTCAAACAACCAAGGAGAAAGAACAGTACAATTATCACAAGAAGACAATCAAAGGAATACAACAAAGGAGCTTGAACCTGAAAAAGGCCTATGCTTGATGATGAGACAAACCCTACTGTAGATTCCCTAAGGTAGAGAACCACTGCAAAGAAAGTCACTATTTAGAACCAATTGCAGAAGCCATGAAAGGGTATGTAAACTGATCATTGAATTTGGTTCTACTAAAAATTTAGTGTCTAATGAGATGGTTTAAAAGGTAAAATTACAGAGATTTCCTCATCCCTGTCCTTATAATGTATCTTGGTTAATTGAGGGTCAACAAAAATTAGCAAAATAACAAGCCCAGGTAGACTTTTCTATTAGTGATTACAAGGACATAGTTCTATGTGACATTGTAGAAATGGATGCCTGTCATCTAATCCAAGGTAGACCATGGAAATATGATGTGGATGTCACTCATAATGGTAGGAAAAATACCTACACCCTTGTCCAAAATGGTGTCTCTTTCACCATGAAGCCTCTACCTAATACAAAATCAAGAAAAGAGCCATTAGTTATAGTTGTGGGAGAAAAAGGAATAATTGAAACAGTAAAAGGAGAAGATAATGGGGGATATGTCTTGGTTTGAAAACCAAAGGATACAATAGTAGTAGACAAAGAGAAATCAGTACTAAGGGAAGTTAAGAAACTTCTTGAAACTTACCATGATGTTATTGTTAGTGACTTACCCTCATCCCTCCCACCCATAAGAGATATAAGTCATCAAATTGACTTTGTACATGGTGCTTCTTTGCCCACTAAGGCCCCCTACAAGATGACTCCCACTCAAAGTGCAGAAATTTCAAACCAAGTGAAAGATATTCTACAAAAGTGATTGATTAAAAAAAGCTTAAGCCCTTGTGCAGTCCCATTATTCCTACCCCCCAAGAAATATTACACATGGAGGCTCTATATTGACAGTAGAGAATTCAATAAAATAACAATAAAATACAGATTTCTCATCCCAAGAATTGTGGATTTACTAGATCAATTGGGCAATGTTTGTTATTTTTCAAAAATTTACTTAAAGTCTAGATATCATCAGATAAGGTAAAAACCAGGGGATGAGTGGAAGACAACATTGAAGACCAAAGAGGTTCTTTATGAATGGATTTTCATGCCATTTGGGTTAGGCAATGCACCCTCAACCTTTATGAGGTTAATGAATGAACTATTTTATGATTACAATGGAAATTTTCTTGTTTTCTATCTGGATGACATCTTAATCTTCAGTGGTAGTTTAGAGGAACATATCAAGCATTTTGAAATGGTGATCAAAAGGTTGCATGAACTCAAACTCCTCATAAATCTAGACAAGTGTTTCTTTTTACAAAAGGAACTCACATTTTTGGGATTTATAATCTCCCAAGGGACACTCAAGATGGATCCCTCAAAAGTGGATGCTATTAAAAATTGGCCACCCCCTAAAAATCAAGCTGATGTAAGAAGTTTTCATGTTTTAGCTAATTTTTACAAAAAAATCATTAAGAATTTCAATAATTTATGTGCACCTATGCTTGACACAATTAAGGGTGGAAAGAAAATGAAAACATTTTGGACTAAGGAGGATAACAATGCATTTGAGTACTTGAAATCTAGAGTAGCACAATACCCCATCCTCACAAAAACTTTGAAAATTATAATTATTTTCGTACACATTTTAAAGTACAAAAAATAATTTAATATCTTTTAATCATAAATTTGAATATTTTTCATTTGATTTTTTGAAATATTATTTAAATTTTTTATTTATTTTTTATATTCTTATAAATAAATTAGGGCTCATCACATCCATGTTGAGATTGGGCTCACTTGGTTGATGTGGAGGTGGAGGGGAGGAGTGATAAGAAGATGGTGTTGGGCAAAGCATGGAGAGGAGTGCCAAAAGGAGAAGCATAGAGAGAAGTACCAAGAGGAGAAGGACACAGAGTGATAAGAGTCAAATTAAGGAGGTGTTGTTAATGCCTCAAGCATGTTCCCTGGAATGATGTCCCCCATCGTGACTCCAAAAGCATAACCAATCAAGAATTATTGTGAATAAAGATAAATAGATGAATAAATTTTATCAATTTCTTTATTTAATAAAAATGTTAAATTATTTTATTATAAAAACAATCCCAATTTGTTTTTTCAAAATTGTTTAAAAATCATGATTTTTTCCATTGCTTTAATATATTCAATATAATTTAATATATTTTAATCATGAATTTTAATATTTTTTAATTTTGTCATTTAAAATATCATATGTTGAGTCTAATGCTTATATTATCCAAATTTATTATTCTTACTAGATATTTTATTAAGATAGATTATAATTAATTTTACATATATATATATATATATATATATATATATATATATATATATATATATATATATTATCTACAATTTAAATATTAATTTTATTATTAGAGCACACTTATTTAGAATTTTAATTAAATTAGATTATGTTTTTGGAAAAATCTATATTTATTAATACTATTTTATTGAAGTGAAACTTAGTTAATAATACATAATTATAATTAAAATAATATTACCTAAAATTAGCACTAATTTAAAATTATATTATTTAAAAAAATTTAACAATATTTTAATTACAATACTAAGAAAATAAATACTCCCACTACATAACACTTGTTTAAATTTAATTTTAATTATTATCATTAATTTTTATTAATAATAATTTTTAATATTTTTAATAACTAATAATTACAAATTACTTCCTACTCATATCATATAATAATAGATTTATAAAAAAAATTAATTTTTTTGAAAAAAAATCTTAATAATATTAATTACTAAAATTTTAAAAATACTCAAAATAATCAAAATTACAAAGAATAAAACACAACTTTAAAAATGTTTGGCCTTGGTGGACATGACGGAAAGATAAAGCCCACAACCATCAAGTATACCGGTTAAGCCCGGGCTAGAAAAATTTTCACTGTATTTAATGAATGGTTTTAATACTATTTGCATAAAAAATTGTGTTTGACCAAAGCCGCAGGGTTTTTTGTTTGTTTGTTAATACGTAAATCGATTTTCGAATGCACGTGATTTGTCTGAAGAATGGTCTTTGACCAGTCGTCCAAAGATAAAATAGAACTTTATAAATGTAAATTTATTATATCTAATAATAATTTTCTTCCCCCATTAAAATGATTAAAAAGTTAATAGTTTCCAATTTAAAAAAATTTAAAACCATAAGTAGATCATTATATGCTCTCGCAGCGCGATTTCTGCTCATTCGAGCATTAATTTAAAGTCAACGGTTTGCATAAATCTAAAGAAACGATCAAAGCTTTCACACTGTATTAAGGTTTTCTAATTGTCCAAAGTGAAAGGTTTTCGTATGATTTGAATAAAAAACGTCGTTTGACCAGAGGGGGAGGGATTCTTTTTCGGAACAAAATCGCAATCATTTATGCAAATTTCGTTCATTGATAGAAATATTAATTTACTATATTAAAAATGAGGAGAAAATTATTGAAAATTTAAATTTATTATATGGAATGATTATTTCCTTTCGCAGTATAAAATGATTAAATATTCAATAATTTTTAAAACCTTGTGTCACAAACCCAAAAAAACATTTAAATATATGTTTGCAATGGTGATTCTTCTCATTCCACATAATATTTTAAATTTCAAAACACGTGAATTTTTATAATTCATCTATTAACAATGTTTTATTAAACATTATTCTAATCTGACGCATCTTTTGAAATAATGTGAGAAGCTTCCTTTTGGTCATAAGAATCTACAGAACCTAAAGCACTCCCAAGCGTAAATAATAAATAAAGACAGACTGCAGCTATAACGTAGCTAATGAGTGGGATGTTACATCAAGCCAAAGCTATAACTGGCGAAAAGTCACCTGGTGCAGCTCTATTCATTATTTGTTTTTTTCTCAATTAATTAAAATTTGAGAGGCAGGAACTAAAAGTTACTTAGAAAATTTTGTCCTATTCAAATTTATATATTGATTCCATTTTATCATTTGTGTTTTACGTTTATTTTGAAAGTGTAAAATAACTCTTGTTTTACATCTTTTGATTAATTCAAAAGATTATAAAATAATATTCAAAATAAAAGATAGGTTGTAGAGAGATATTAGAGTTTAATAGGATAATGATCAAAATAAAAGCTCATTGAAAGATCAAGTTTGGACATTGAGAAGTCATACAATTCATACAAGATTAGTGTTATTTCTCGATGTTGTGTGTCTTTGTTTTTGGGAGATTTTGTAGAACTTTTTTTTTACTATGTTCGACTTAATCACACCTTGACTGATTATTAGACTAGTTTGACATTTGATTATCATGTTTTATGGATAATGTTCTATGGATTCATTTCTAATTATGATTATTATGCATTATGTTAAAGAATGGTTGAATCTTAACTGAATATTAGACTAGTTTCACATGTGATCATTATGTTTTATGGATATTGTCTATCTATTCATTTCTAGTTATGATTATTATGCACTATGTTAAAGAATGGTTGAATGTTGAATGAATTGTTAATATTAAAAATGTAATTTATTGTGGAATTATACTTTATGTACTAATATACGTCTATGATTAATTTGAGTGTTATAAGTTGTTGATAGGTGTAAGTGCGACAATGTGGGTGAAGTCATGGTACCTAGCAGTTTGCTAGAAGTTGGTTTGATAGGATATGACACACACACACCCACACACACACACACACACACTTAATTTGGTGTTTGTGCCTAAATTGTTTTATTGCAGAATGTATGCCTATGTATATGAAATAATTATAAATATTTATTATATTATTATTTTACAATTTTTATAAAAAATAATAATTATGAAGATGTTGGATTTTTAGATTTAATCATCGCTTAATAAAAATAATTTTCCTTTGACCCTAATAAAAATTTAAAAAAAAAAATATAATAAACAAACTATAACTTTATTGTGTGTTTCGACAATGGGAGTTTCCGATTCCATAAGGCCCCATTTGGTTCATAGAATTGGGCCGGAATTAGAAGAAACAAAAATCAGAAATGAGAAATATGCAGTTTGTGTCGACATCATCAAACTGGAATATGGATTTGGTAATTCCATTTTGCCCTCAAAATTGGCATTACAATCTTCCATCGAAATAGGTAGAATTGGAATTTGAATTGCAATTCCACCAAAATGGGAATTGAAAATAGAATGGATTTGATGCACTGTCGGGTCCATCGAGAGAAATGAAGCTGCACGGTCCGTGATTCATTTGCATCAGAATTGAAAATAAAATGGATTTGATGCATTTTCGGGTCCGTTGAGTGAAATGAAGCTGCACGGTCCATGATTCATTTGCATTTGCAGGTAAATCTTGCTGGCTGGCGCACGGAGGTGATGTTTTGAGACAGTGATTTGAAATTTTGGCTGAGGTCGTTTGGACGTATGCTTTGTTCATCTCATTCATTAGCAACATTATAAGGTTAAATCAATATAATTTGGTTTGTTCTTATAAGGTATGCTTTGTTCATTCTAAGCTCACACTCCGTACAGGCAGAGTGGATGCTAGCCTACAATTTGGTTTTTTGCTTCACCATATAATATAGTAACCGTAATGTTTTGACACACAAACAACCCATATTTTTTTAATGATTTCTTTTATTGTTTGTAAATCAACCTCAACCCCATAAACCATAGAAACTCTATATAGTGAGACCAAAACGTATTGCCTATGTTATCTGGATGGAGATAGATTATTTATCTGAAAAGGACTTACATAAAATGAGAAAACCTATATGAGAAAAACCTCATTGTTAGTAATTCTTGGGAAAAAATCATTGTCTGTTATTTAAAATAGACATTTTCAGCTACTCCAAAATATAAATTCATAAATTGTTTCCACGGTACGAATTATGATGTAGAGCATCCCTCAAAATCATAGCAATCTACAAGATGTTGTAACACACAGTTCACTATCTATTTGATCAGAATCCCATGCATCAAACTTCCTACATACATACCTTGTTAGTTTCAACACTTTATTTCTTTTTTTCTTAATAGATAGATGGATAGGGCCAACTCCCTTTGTATTATAGTAAATAAGCTTTTTTACAAAAAAGATTTTTACAATAATAGACGTCCCAGAATTACAACCGATGGATCCATAGGGCTATACTTCTTTCTACCATACGATCAAAATTGTAGACATTTTTTCTATGTCTACTATATAGACTGTACATTATACCAGGAAAAAATGAAAACCAACTAAAAGTAGAGATATATATCACGCCCGACCCAGAAAGAAGAAATGGCACATGTACCCATCAGTAGATATGTGTACGTTTCTTTGGCCTCGGCCCATGAAGGTCCCTGAACACAACACTGTCAGGAGAGATGGGGAAGTGTCTCTCCTCCGCTTCCCTCTTCATATGCATTGCATGTGCATCTCTCACTTTCACTGGGAAATCTTCTCTGCACTGTCTGTCTGCTAAAATTTTTGCTATCTCCTCCACATCTCTTATGTCCTCTACATACTAGTCTTCATCGACATCTGGCAGAGTGGGGAAATCCAAATCATCCATGGTGATGTTATTGAATTTAGGGACCTGGAAGCCTTCGCATCTTTTATAACCTTGGATCCACTCAACATTTGGTGGTGGTAAGAGGGAGGCGACTTTTTGTAGAAAGATGAGGTTCCTATCTATCGAGCCAGTCCTTCCTCTCAGTGCCTTAAGCTCCATAGAAATGATTAGGGGAACCTCCTTACCACACCCGCAAACCCTCATTCTGGACCCAGGTAGTATTATTGTGAGACTGGTATCATCCTTTGTGCATCCACGTAGTCCAACACCACATCCATCTCACCCAGTTATTTGTTCTTAAAGACCCTCTGGCACAAGTTTTTTGTCCAAGCTTTAGAGACTCCTTGGGTGATGGAAAAGGCTAAGAACATCACCATTAAAGTTGTGTTGACTTTGTACCTGTGATAGGTGTACAAAAATTCTTTCCCCGTAACTTATTTCACTATATGCAGAATGAGTGGGTGTTTAACAAATAGAATTCACATTAGCCTTTTGTGTGAGGCCTCACCTAAAAAGCCTACCATGTTGCATGCCCACTCCAAAGAAATTAGAGTGTCCATTTTTCCAGGTGTTATATGTTGGATAGAATACTAAAAATAACTAATCATCCTCATACTCGTGGTTATATAAGAGAGAACACCTGTCGCCATTAATCCCATATCTTGCCTTGAATCTAGTCACACATTCCCAACATAAAGTGGTTGTTAAGTTCTATCATTCCTTGCATCTTAGTAATAACTACTCAGGTGCAATGTGTCACAGGGAGGCACATTTTCTTTGGTGTCACTAGGCTCAATACATGTGGATTGGGTTGCTCTCTTGTGGGTGATAACGATGTATACTATATACCCTATTGGGATGTGTGAAAATATGTGCCATCCTTTGGGGAATCTATTCTTAATCATACCATGACATTGGGTCATAATTGTGTGAGTTATAACTCTTAATTGATTTCTAGCCACTTGGTGAGTTGGCCAAAATTTTGTACGTATAGCATAATGCTAAGATGTTTGTATCATTCCTACCTTGGAGACAATCTATAAGATGTTTGTATCCATTCTCATTCATATGTTGGATACTGATAATAGCATGATTTTATTATTTCTTGTTGATATTATTCATTTTCATTCATATTATTATTCATTGTCAGTCATAATAGAAAAACACATGATTCATATAGTTCTGACTCTGGTAAGCCATTTATAAATAATATGTGTTAATGTATAGTAACTATCATAATGTGGTATATGGATCATGGAAGATTATCCATTATGCACAGTCACAACTATTCCCCAAGATACTAGTTTGATTAAGACTTACGAGAGTCATATCTATATGAATCATGAGTTTCTCTATTAGATGCCTGCAATAATAATATCAATGACAATGAGTAATAATATAAATAACAAAAATTAGGTGTTGGAGCAATTTACATAAATTATACTACATAGAGTAGAAATATAGAAAAACTATATCTACTCCATTTATGATTAGATGGTCTGCCCAAATCACCATTGGCCAATATAACTTAGACTCATTTCCTAATGCAACAGTGATAATAAATTCAACAGGTATAGAGAATAACTAGGTAGGAATGAAGATACAAACAAAGAATCATATTATAAACAATAGCCATATTACATGGAACAAAATCATGTTGTTGCATCTCTCTCTCTCTCTCTCTCTCTCTCTCTCTCTCTCTCTCTCTCTCTCTCTCTCTCTCTCTCTATTATGTATCTCAAATCTTCATCTCTACCCACATTCCAAGTCATTGATATATCTTACAAACAATATAAATGTTCAATCACACATAGTTAGGAAGACCACAGTCACTTGTCTTCTTGCCATTGTTCTTCCTTTCCTTGCGGTAGCCAAAGTAGTGTCTGCACAATAAGGTAGATGAAAAATGTGTAATAAAAGAAGAGATGAAATTGTTTTTTATAAATGTATTATTCATTCCAATGAGGTGGATTTTCATGACCGAATTTACATGAGTACAGGAGCCTTGTTTTGGCTAGCCAATATTCTAAGGCAACATGGAATCATTAGAGATATGATAAACATAATGTTAGAAGAAATACTAGTGATGGTCCTCCACACCCTTGGCCACAATTTGAGGAATCATAGGATTGTCCATAACATTAGACACTCAGGAGAGACAGTAAGTTGATACTTCCATACGGTATTGATGACTATCTTAGCACTCCATGCGGATTATTTGTTACCACCTGGTCCAAACACCACTCTAGAAATTAGTGGGAAGGACCATCTTCATCTGTACTTTAAGGTACATCTCATAGTGGTACAAATTTATTTGTTTAGTGTTAATCCTAGATTGCTACGTGTTCATTTTATAGTCATTTTTATTTGTATAGGATTGTGTTGGATCAATTGATGGTACCCATATACTAGCAACTGTTGATGTCAACATTCAAAGTAAATATCGTGATAGAAAAGGTCACTTGTCACAAAATGTTACGTGTGTCTATTCATTTGATTATAAGTTTCAATACATTCTTTCCCGTTGGGAAGGGTCTACTGTAGATAGTCATGTTCTAGCTTTAGCTCTCTCAAGATCAGATCCATTGGTAGTTCTCGTAGTATGTCAAATCACAGTTTAATATAGTGAAGAATATGATAAATTTTTTATACAATATACTTTTCACAATTATACATTAAACCATGTTGTATGTTTCACGTTTTAACAATATACTTTTTTTGGGTAGGAAAATATTATTTAGTCGATGCTATATATCCAAATGTACAAGAATTTCTCACTCCTTATCAGTGCACATGTTACAACCTAAAGGAGTTTTAAAGAGAAAACCCGATAAACAGTCCACAAGAGTTGTTTAACCACCAACACTCCTCACTTAGAAATGCAATAGAGCGTACCTTTGAAATTTTGAAGCAATGTTTTCCTATCTTGAGGCATGCAACATCTTATCCAATCATGACACAAGCACATATTGTTTTAGCATGTTGCATACAACTCAACTTTGTTACTATAGAGGAAGACATTCCATCTGAAGTAGCTATTTAAGAGGAAGATAACTGTGATGGGATAAATGTACCAATACTTGAGACATATGTTTTGAGTCAGTGTGACATCTATGATTGGGGGATGTTTTGAGATGATATAGAAAGTAGAGTGTGGGAAGACTACAAACATCAAGAGTTGTAGTTTTAGGGGACCTTTCTTTTTTCTAAAATGTACTTGAATGCAGATAGAGTGATAGACATGATGGTTTTGTTGTTCTTTTGTTTGTATCTTCATTCCTAGTTGGTTATTGTCTATACATCTTGAATTTGTTAGCCCCGTTGCATTAGGAACTATATATGTAATAAACCAAGGAGTACCAAGTGATGAAGATTAATTATATTTTTCTAATGGTGATGCTCAAATTATGTATTCTGATTGTTCACATATAGAAAATTATTTGAAATAAATGAAGCATGTAGTCCATTTTTCTGATGATACTCCTTGTTCTATTCTATCTATATTTCTATTTTTTTTAGATAATAATTCTTAGTGTGATTTTTTAGAATTTTAATTGTCGGAACATATGTTTGATTTATTTATTGTATATACAGTTTTATTGAGTTATTGGTACTTTTGTGTTTTATTGAGTTATAGTTTTATTGAGTTTTGACATCTACATTTTTGTTAATTAATCTCTCCTTTGCTAATATATAAATCCAGTTGTTATCAATCGAATTTTCACTCATCAAAAGACTAGGCCATTCAACCCTTATAAATTCTAATCAATATTGCAATTGGAAATATAATTAAATCTTTTCAATTCTTCTAAGGACAATCTCAATGGAAGAAAGAAGTAATGAAAATCTCTGCATTATCCTTACAAATATATATGTGGAATGCTGTAGGAACATTCAAGAATGTATTTAAGACAATCATTTTCTTTGTAACTCACATTAAGAAAATGTCTGAGAGGTGATTTTAATTTGTAACCAAATAAACATGCATAAATAATTAGTAGATGTTTACTTACAAGTAAGCCTTTGTTTATTTGACAAAATGCCTTTGGATATTGCAGTGCTCGAGAAATCTTGCTTCTATTTGGTCCTTGGTTTCAAGTTCGATTTTCACATGCTTTCCTACGCTAGAATTTTTTTTTTGTTGGAGGTTATTGAACAATGGATAAATATCTTCACAGATTTATGGCTGGCTACGATCTACCAAATTCTCATATTGCTTCCTTGGATTTGGTGATTTCAGTGTTGATTCCTTAACCAAAAATGTTCGATTACAGGACATAATAACCTGACAAAAATAACCCTAGATAGAATAACCTGACCACAATAAACTAAGGACAAAAGTACCCAAGGTCATAATAACCCAATCCAAAATAACCCGCAGTCAAAAAAACCCATCGAAAAAATAACCCCATAAGATTATAAAGAAAGGAAATTTTTTTTATTAATTACAAGTATATTTCTAGAAAAAAATTATTCAAATTTTCAATTAAAGTGTCAAATTATGAACATGCCTCTTATATAATCTAAAATATTATTATTGTCATAACCATCAACTAGTCTTTCTAGTCTTTCTTCGAGTTCATGGTATTTTTTCCTTCTTGGTTGTGTAGTGTGTCTAGCCATATATTTCTCTATTTTATTCTCTTGGAGACCTTGTTCTTTTTTCACTGGTTTGATGAATTTCTAGATTAATCTATGCGATGATTGAAGAAATTCACTAAATCCTCTATGCCATCCCTCAATAGAATTATTGGTTTTGGGAAGATCATCTTGAATAGCTAAATGGCAGTTCCACATTGTGATTGGAAACTTGGGTGACCATTTGTTGCCTCTTCTAGTTAGTCTTCCAATTCATGTGTCTTCAAAATAATCAATTATGGGTTGCAAAGTCTCCTCATGTTGTATATAATAAGGATATTATAGAAGTGTTTCGAATGCATTGATTACATATATATCTAAGGCACAAAAGCTAATGCAACAAGTTTTTTGATCTCAAATGAAAACACTTCATCGACACTGTAACGTGTTTGTAGACCTTATTCTTGAACTTTCCTCCACAAGAACTAAGAGAAATGGAAAAAGTGTCCCCAAATATTGACATTTAGAAAAATGTCAGAAATAGCTCCCTTGAAACCTAATTCAAAATCAATAAGTATAGTTTTTGGGTTTAGATCATGTTGCAGTTGTTTTAATTTTACAAGTACTTTTGTATAAGTGGATCTTGTTTTGTTGGTCATAAGAATATAGTTGAGTGGAAATATTGCATCATTTTTCAAGCTATTAATTGTGTGCAACTGCTAAAAAATACTTGGTACTCTTTTAAATGTATGATCACTAAACCAATTTTCATATTCTTTTAGTAATTACAAATTTTGTGTGGTGGTGAATATTAAAAAACAATTCTCATCATTACTATCATGAAAGAGAAACTTTTCCCCTCTTTTGGTAATTGTATATTCAATTGGTAAGATAATATCTCTCGATGTCTGAGGATTTGGTGGTGATGCTTCAAATCTTATTCTTTTCCTTCGAATCATTTTGGATAATGCATTAGTTGATGGTATTTCTCTAGCTACCAGTAATGAAATATTAGAACATGTAGTAGAAATGATATTTCTTGTAGAGCCTTGATTCAAGCACGCCATGTCTTTCATTTCATTCAATTTATGTTTGATATTGATTATCTCAATTTTTGGAGCATGATTATGTCTTGTACTGCTAATCACATCACCAAATTTTGTTTCTATTGTAGTATAGCACTGACTTGAACATTTATTTGTAAAAAAATCTACATAGCGCCAGATCATTTTATTGACACCTTTTCAATGAAGCAAAAATATGTAACCATTTAAAATGAGTAATTTTTTTTTTTGACTTGTTAAAAAATGAAGAGGCATTGTCTATATTAAAAATTATGAACAATTTCTTGATTCCCTAAAAGTATATTTATTTTTGTATACTTTAATAGAAACTCGTAGAAAAATTTAATATAGTGTTCAAAAAATTATATTAAAAATTAATTATTTTTATGAATTTTGATTTCTCTTTTTCATATCACTCTACACACTCTTAATTCTTCTCCCCTTCTTCCTTCTTTTACTTCTCTTAATTCTACCACTTTATATATCCTCTTAATGCCTCTTCATAATGCCTTTTGACTTATATCTTTTCATAATAACTCTTATTTAGCTTATTACCATGAGTTTGTCTTTATTTCTATAATTATTTACCATTTATAAGTTATTTAAGCATATTAAAGATGTTTTAAGGCTATTTTAGGGGTATATAATGGATATATGGTCTAAAAATGACCTAAATATCCTCTATGAT
>MU226875.1:232170-244548 GCA_018584345.1 Thuja plicata | reverse complement strand
GTTTTAAGGCTATTTTAGGGGTATATAATGGATATATGGTCTAAAAATGACCTAAATATCCTCTATGATGCCTCACAATCCCTTTTTTAGCATACTAACTTGATCTAAAATGACCATGGGTTATTTTGAGGGTAAAAGTATGAAGTTGTGTCGCACTTGACGACCATTTTCATAGTTCCGGATGAAAAAATTTTGGCCAAAATTTTTTTTGGCCATACATATGTGGCGCCATATGGCGTCGATTTGGCAAATGAGTTTTGGCCGAAACAGGTTCGACCGAACCAGTTCTGGCCAAAAATTCATGAGATATAAGCCAACTATATTTTATCGATAGAGAATTGGCACACATTTATATAGGGGGTTTCGGCCGAACAAGTTATGGCCTAAACTGCCTATGTGGCATCCTACGTGACAACCAAATAGGTAAAAATTTCAAAATTGCAGAACTGCTCACTTATACAGCTGATTTCTCCATAAAAAATCAACTTTCTTTAAAATATAAAAATACCCTTTTGGAGAGCTCAGAGTCAATATTATGCTCATACATTTTTTATAGTGTTTTGATTACATATAATATATTATAAGTTGAAAATATTGCAAGTAGCTATTTTAACATTTAAGGACACACTCGTTTGAAAATATAAAAAAATAGAAAATCATGTCGTAAAAATTCAAAACTTATATTTCACACTAGAGGAGAGAGTCGTCTTCAAGAATATATAATTTTTTTTCTATATGGTGTATATTTTCTAGGGAAAATTAGGCGGGAGACAAAAACTCTTAATTTCGGGTAACACCGAGTTTGAATAGTTATAACAGACAAAAAAAAACCAAAAACCAATCTTTTTTTTTTCTTCACTAGCTATACATGTCATCTAAAACATATTATGAAATTAGAGGAAAACAAGATTATTTGCATATATTTTTTTGGTGGGAACTAGACCCTAGATTTTCAGCATTTTTCAGCAATTAAAAAAAGGACATAAAAAATAAATAAAAACTATGTCAATTCTTATTCAAAGAAATTTAAAAAATTATAGGCATAAACTAAATCCAATTTTACACATTTCATTAGTTTAAATCATTCACAAATTCTAAACACAAATGCCACTTTTATGTCATTAAAGTTTAACAGTTTTGCATGTTGTGGACCTTTTCCTTTATAAAAGTGTGACACGGGTTTGTACTTTTACCCTTGACAATGGGTTATTTTGTCCATGGGTTATTGTGACACTGGGTTATTGTGTCCTTGGGTTATTGTGGCAGGGTTATCATGTCTAGGGTTATTTTGGATAGGTTATTATGTCCAGTTACCAAAGCGTTCTGCTTAGGGTGTATGAAGTTCTTGAACTAAATTGATCTTGTGTATGCAATGTAAAATCACTATATTTATCACTGATAACAACTGCTATAGGTTATGGAATTCACACAAATCATGATGAGCATGGATTTTGAGGTTCAAGTGAGCTAGGTATCTTCTTCTTCGAGGAAGGTTATGTGGACAAGAGAAATGGAATGAAATTGTCTAGACTTGCTCCACGAGTAAGTTCAGCTAGGAAGAAAAGGTGAAGGGGCTTCAAAAAATAAGTTGAGAGGAGGTTGAATGGGAGATGAACCTCAATTTGTCAAAGGAAAATTTCAAGAACAAGGTGAAAACATGGAAGCAAGGTTTTAGAGTTAAGAGAGAGTTGAGGAATATGAGTGGTTTTGCATGGAATGAGAGTACTCAATGTGTGGATGCTGGTGACAGTGTTTGGGACAAGATTTTGAAGGTAACATACTCTTTCGAATATGTTGATCTTAGTAATATTGCCTTCTTATTAAGTTCATAATGAAAGACAAACATCTAACTCATTCATTATGCCAACATGCATAGAATTTAGAATTCAAAAATGCCAAAGTATATAAGAGATAGCCCTTCCATTACTACAATGACTTAGCCTTTATTGTGGGTAATGACATAGTTGAAGGTACCACAACTACAATGGCTCAATGGATAGAAGAAGTGCACCATATGGATGATGGGGTCCATCTGGATTATGATGAGGATATCTCTATTAGTACACCTCTTGAGACTACAACTAATTTAGATGATGACTTTTATCATTCCAATCAATCTAGTATAAGTGGTAGGAAAAATCCTTCAACACCATCATCAAGGAGGGGAAAGAGGAGGAAGGAAAGCATGGCTGGTTCGTTGGATGTGATCTGTGAAACTATCAAAAAACTACATGAGGGCCTCAGTATGCCTCATATTATCAAAGTGGATAAATCTGATTTACATAATGCTTTAGATAGTGTGTATGAGGCCCTCAAATCAATCCCTAATTTGATTCAAGGTACTATTTTGAAGGCATATGAAACTTCTATGGTTGAACCTAAAAGAGCCAAAGGGTTCTTGAGAATGACTGAAGAGGAGAGAGTCGAGTATATTGAAATGAAGTTTGGAGCTTTGTAGTTTATTTTATTTCTGTTTAAGTCTTCATATATAAACATTGGAAAGGTTATCCAAGATACTTGTTAAATGTTGGTAAGGTTAGCCAAGATACTTTTTATATCACCAACATACAGTTGATATCGATGTTTGACATTCTTTTGTTTTTACAATATTTACATATTGTTCGAATGTAGATACTCAAATCATGTGTTCTAATAGTTCACATATGGTTTCTCTCTGCCCAAATCACCATTGATGATTATAAAGATAGGTAGTTTAGAATTTTGTTTTCATATATTGCTACTCTCTTCCCAAATCACCATTCATGATTAAATTACTACTCCAGCTTGTACAATTTTTGTAGATTGCTCCAACACCTAATTTTTTTCTTGGCATCATATATACATGTGTTCATAAAGAATTAAAAATGGATATGCTAATATTAATGTCTAATGCATCATGATTGTATACTATTCATTATTCAATTATTTAATGTAGAGTTAGTTCACACATGCCAAATTATTTTTAAATGTTCAATTGTATATTGTTCTTGATTGGTAATATTATGTTCCATGTTATATGTCTATACCTCTTGAATTTGTTAGCCCTATTTATTTTTCTTGCAATTATAATTTGTATGAATAAATAAAATAATATACAAAAAATGATATGTTGCATGATAGTGCAATCTTTGTTGATATAATGTTGATGGAATTGGTGAATCTTCCTATGTGTCAATGTGGTGTTGGCCCTTGCGTGTTGAGGACCTCATGCACAACGATTAATCCTGAGTGTCAATTTTGGTATTTCCCAAATAGGAAAAAGGTTATCAATAGAAATATATTTTATGTTTAGAAATAATGTAACAACTAATAATTTTAGCAAGAACTAATGAAGATTTGGTATTGCAAGAAAATAATGGATGTCCATACTTTCGGTGGGTCAATGATACCCCATCTACATCTATACCTGATGCAGGAAATGAGTGCACCTTATGCAAGGCTCAAGAGGCTGCTAGTGCCGCTGAGATTGCTTCAATGGTGAAAGAAGAAATCATCTTTCTACGATGCCTTCTTTGTGTGATAATCACACTAGTTTTTTGGGATGATATGTGTAAATGTGGTTAAAAGAGAGAGAGAACAAACTCTAGAGATTGAAACTTACAATTGATCACTTCTGATTGCTATAATTTAATGATTAGATTAAGATAGATTTTCAATCGATAACTTTTAATTTCTCTTACTGATTTATCAATTATTCTAGATACCATATTTTATAATACATAAGGACTGAACTGATAAAGAGTAGTAATGGAGTATTGTTTCTCAATTGAAGCAGTGGAATTAATTTGTGTAGAATAATTTTTACCAGATGTATTAGGAAGAATTTGATATCTTAGAGGAAACTATGATTCTTATTTATCTCTGAATATACTAACCAAAAAGCAAGAAGGGGATATTATAGTTTTCTTTTGCAAAGGCGGGAAAAAGATCTAATGAACAAACGGTTACTCCAGTTGATTCAACAAGATATTTTATATCACAGCTATACTTAGAAGAAAATTCAATATGAAGACAGATGGTCATCCTTAAATGTAATTAGGTATTAGGAGAAGGAAGAACAAAAATTATATGTGAAGAACATTAAGGAATGTATTTTCATTCCTTATCTATGTAAATAGGGGTATGCACCTATAATATTCTTTGTATGTATTCAGTGGATCTTTGATCCCCGAGCAAGACTAGAGGTTTTCTTGACTCTATTCTTTCCTGCCAGTGCCCATTTGAATGGAGTATTTTTGTAATATTTTTCCTTTTATATTAATAAAATTATCACGGCCTTGGCCTTTTACAGATAAAAAAAAAACCTAGTTATAAAAATAGTCCTAAATTTTGTTTTCAGAATTGTTTAAAAATCATGTTTTTTATTTTCATTTTTTTAATATATGCAAAATAATTAATTTATTTAAACATGAATTTTAATATTTTTCTGTTAAAAAATCATATGTTCACTATAATGCTTATATTATATGCTGGCGCATGGAGGTGATGTTTTGAGATAGTGATTGGAAATTTTGGCTAAGGTCGTTTGGAGGTATGCTTTGTTCATCTCATTCATTAGAAACATTATAAGGTTAGATCAATATAATTTGGTTTGTTCTTATAAGGTATGCTTTGTTCATTCTAAGCTCACACTTCATACAGCCAGAGTGGATGCTAGCCTACAATTTGGTTTTTCGCTTCATCATATAATATAGTAACGCTAGTATTTTGACACACAAACAACCCATATTTTTTTAATGATTTCTTTTATTGTTTGTAAATCAACCTCAACCCCATAAACCATAGAAGCTCTATATAGTGAGACCAAAACGTATTGCCTATGTTATCTGGATGTAGGTAGATTATTTATCTAAAAAGGACTTACATAAAATGAGAAACCCTATATGAGAAAAACCTCATTGTTAGTTATTCTTGAGAAAAAAATCATTGTCTGTTATTTAAAATAGACATTTTCAACTGCTCCAAAATATAAATTCATAAATTGTTTCCAAGGTATGAATTATGATGCAGAGCATCCATCAAAATCATATCAATCTACAAGATGCTGTAACACACAGTTCACTATCTATTGGATCAGAATCCCATGCATCAAACTTCCTACACACATACCTTGTTCGTTTCAACACTTTATTTCTTTTTTTCTTAATAAATAGATGGATAGGGCCAACTCCCTTTATATTACAGTAGATACATTTTTTTACAAAAAGATTTTTACAACAATAGACATCCCAAAATTACAACCGATGGAGCCATAGGGCTATACTTCTTTCTACCATACGATCAAAATTGTAGACATTTTGTCTATGTCTACTTTATAGACTATACATTATACGAGGAAAAAAGGAAAACCAACTAAAAGTAGAGATATGTATCATACCTGACCCAGACAAAAGAAATGCCACATGTACCCATTAGTAGATATGTGTATGTTTCTTTGGCCTCAGCCCATGAAGGTCCCTGAACACAACACTGTCAGGAGAGATGAGGAAGTGTCTCTCCTTCGCTTCCCTCTTCATATGCTTTGCATGTGCATCTCTCACTTTCACTGAGAAATCTCCTTTGCATTGTCTGTCTGCTGAATTTTTTTCTATCTCCTCCACATCTCTTATGTCCTCTACATACTAGTCTTTCCTGACATCTGGCAGAGTGGGGAAATCCAAATCGTCCATGGTGATGTTATTGAATTTAGGGACCTGGAACCCTTCGCATCTTTTATAACCTTGGATCCACTCAACAGTTGGTGGTGGTAAGAGGGAGGCGACTTTTTTTAGAAAGATGAGGTTCCTATTTATCGAGCCAGTCCTTCCTCTCAGTGCCTTGAGATCCATAGAAATGATTAGGGGGAACCTCCTTACCACACCTACAAACCCTCATTCTAAACCCAGGTAGTATTATTGTGATACTGGTATCATCCTTTGTTCATCCACATTGTCCAACACCACATCCATTCCGCCCAGTTATTTGTTCTTAAAGACCCTCTGGCACAAGTTTTTTGTGCAAGCTTTAGAGACTCCTTGGGTGATGGAAAAGGCTAATAACATCCCCATTAAATCTGTGTTGACTTTTTACCTGTGATAGGTGTACAAAAATTCTTTCCCAAGAACTTCTTTCACTACATGTAGAATGAGCGGGTGTTTAATAGATGGAATTCACATTAGCCTTTTGTGTGAGGCCTCACCTAAAAATCCTACCATGTTGCATGCCCACTCCAAAGAAATCAGAGTGTCCATTTTGCCAGGTGTTATATGCTGGATAGAATACTAAAAATAACTCATCATCCTCATACTCTCATGGTTATATAAAAGAGAACACCCGTCGTCATTAATCCCATATCTTTCCTTGAATCTAGTCACACGTTCCCAACATAAAGTGGTTGTTCAGTTCTATCATTCCTTGCATCTTAGTAATAACTACTCAGGTGCAATGTGTCACATGGAGGCACATTCGCTTTGGTGTCATTAGGCTCAATACATGTGGATTGGGTTGCTCTCTTGTGGGTGATAACGATGTATACTATATACCCTATTGGGATGTGTGAAAATCTTTTCCATCCTTTAGGGAATCTATTCATAAGCATACCATGACATTGGGTCATAATTGTGTGAGTTATGACTCTTAATCAATTTCTAGCCACTTGGTGAGTTGGCCTAAATTTTGTACGTATAGCATAATGCTAAGATGTTTGTATCATTCCTACATTGGAGACAATCTATAAGATGTTTGTATCCATTCTCATTGATATGTTGGATACTGATAATAGCATGATTTTATTATTTCTTGTTGATATTATTCATTTTCATTCATATTATTATTCATTGTCAATCATAATAGAAAAACACATGGTTCATATAGTTATGACTCTGGTAAGCCATTTATAAATAATATGTGTTAATGTATAGTAACTAGTATATAATGTGGTATATGGATAATGGAAGATTATCCATTATGCACAGTCACAACTATACCCCAAGATACTAGTTTGATTAAGACTTACGAGAGTCATATCTATATGAATCATGAGTTTCTCTATTAGATGCCTGCAATAATAATATCAATGACAATGAGTAATAATATAAATAACAAAACTTAGGTGTTGGAGCAATTTAGATAAATTATACTACGTGGTGTAGAAATATAGAAAAACTATATCTACTCCATTTATGCTCAGATGGTCTGCGCAAATCACCATTGGCCAATATAACTTAGACTAGTTTCCTAATGCAACAGTGATAATAAATTCAACAGGTATAGAGAATAACCAGCTAGGAATGAAGATACAAACAAAGAATCATATTACAAACAATAGCCATATTACATGGAACAGAATCATGCTCTCTCTCTCTCTCTCTCTCTCTCTCTCTCTCTCTCTCTCTCTCTCTCTCTCTCTCCTNACAGAATCACGCTCTCTCTCTCTCTCTCTCTCTCTCTCTCTCTCTCTCTCTCTCTCTCTCTCTCTCTCCTAACATTCCAAGTCATTGATATATCTTACAAACAATGTAAATCTTCAATCACACATAGTTAGGAAGACCACAGTCACTTGTCTTCTCTCAGTCATTCTTCCTTTCATTGCAGTAGCCAAAGTAGTGTCTGCACAAGTTCCAAGTCATTGATATATCTTACAAACAATATAAATGTTCAATGACACATAGTTAGGAAGACCATAGTCACTTGTCTTCTCTCAGTTGTTCTTCCTTTCATTGCAGTAGCCAAAGTAGTGTCTGCACAAGAAGGTAGATGAAAAATGTGTAAGAAAAGAAGAGATGAAATTGGTTTTTATAAATGTATTATTCAGTCCAATGAGGTGGATTTTCATGACTGAATTTACATGAGTACAGGAGCCTTGTTTTAGCTAGCCAATATTCTAAGGAAACATAGAATCATTACATATACGATAAACATAATGTTAGCAGAAATACTAGTGATGTTCCTCCACACCCTTGGCCACAATTTGAGGAATCATAAGATTGTCCATAACTTTAGACACTCAGGAGAGATAGTAAGTTGATACTTCCATACGGTATTGACGACTGTCTTAGCACTCCATGCAGATTATTTTTTACCACTTGGTCCAAACACTACTCTAGAAATTAGTGGGAAGGACCATTTTCATCCGTACTTAAAGGCACATCTCCTAGTGGTACAAATTTATTTGTTTAGTGTTAATCCTATTGCTACGTGTTCAGTTTATAGTCATTTTTATTTGTATAGGATTGTGTTGGATCAATTGATGGAACCCATATACTAGCAACTGTTGATGTCAACATTCAGAGTAAATATCCTGATAGAAAAGGCCACTTGTCACAAAATGTTACGGGTGTCTATTCATTTGATTATAAGTTTCAATACATTCTTTCTCGTTGGGAAGGGTCTGCTGTAGATAGTCTTGTTCTACCTTTAGCTCTCTCAAGATCAGATCCATTGGTAGTTCTCCTAGTATGTCAAGCCATAGTTTAATATTGTGAAGAATATGATAAAAAGTTTATAAAATATACTTTTCACAATTATACATTAAACCATGTTTTATGTTTCACGTTTTTACAATATACTTTTTTTGGGTAGGAAAATATTATTTAGTCAATGCTAGATATCCAAATGTACAAGAATTTCTCACTCCTTATCAGTGCCCACGTTACAACCTAAAGGATTTTTCAAGAGAAAAACTGATAAACAGTCCACAAGAGTTGTTTAACCACCAACACTCCTCACTTAGAAATGCAAGAGAGTGTACCTTTGAAATTTTGAAGAAATGTTTTCCTATCTTGAGGCATGCATTGTCTTATCCAATCATGACACAAGAACATATTGTTTTATCATGTTGCATACTACACAAATTTGTTACTATAGAGGAAAACATTCCAACTGAAGTAGCTATTTAAGAGGAAGATGACCGCGATGGGATAAATGTACCAATACTTGAGACATATGTCTTGAGTCATTGTGACATCTATGATTGGGGGATGTTTTGAGATGATATAGCAAGTAGAGTGTGGGAAGACTACAAACATCAAGAGTTGTAGTTTTAGGGGACCTTTCTTTTTTCTAAAATGTACTTGAATGCAGATAGAGTGATAGACATGATGGTTTTTTTGTTCTTTTGTTTGTATCTTCATTCCTAGTTTGTGATTGTCTATACGTCTTGAATTTGTTAGCCCTGTTGCATTAGGAACTATAAATGGAATACACCAAGGAGTACCAAGTGATGAAGATTAATTATATTGTTCTAATGGTGATGCTCAAATCATGTATTCTGATAGTTCACATATAGCAAATTATTTGAAATAAATGAAGCATGTAGTCCATTTTTCTGATGATACTCCTTGTTCTGATTAAGTAAAAATAGGTTTTACAAGGACCCGAAACCTTTACAAAGTAACAAAGTTCATCAGGTTTTACAAGGACCTGAAACCTAAAGTATTAAAATAGATAAACAATAAAGAAGCAAAAAATAGTTGTGCCCGAGCACCAAAAAAGGAAAGGAACGAGCTACTAGACCAAAAGATGTCCTACAGATTTAGCATTAAAAACAGGGACAACAAAAACCCTGAAAGGGAAGGAAAACAAGATAGCTACATTCCATGCACCAACTCCTCCGCTTCAATGATCATAAGCTGCATATTGCTGACCAAAATCTTGAGCTCTGTAGTATCTTAGTCCTCCTTAGGAATGTTCTTCTTAGTACTAGCTCTAGTGCGCGATCCCGTGCCAATTCCATCTTTGATCTCTCTTCTTTCCTTATCTCTTTTGTCCCTATCCAGCTTGTCCATCAGAATCTGCGCATGACCACAGTAAGCCTTGAGACTGATAAGACATTGTTCCCCGATTGCATTGATGATACTCCTTGTTGTATTCTATTTATATTTCAATTTTTTCAGATAATAATTCTTAGTGTGATTTTTTAGAATTTTAATTGATGGAACATATTTTTGATTTATTTATAGTTTTATTGAGTTATTGGTACATTTGTGTTTTATTGAGTTATAGTTTTATTGAGTTTTTACATCTACATTTTTGTTAATTAATCTCTCCTTTGCTAATATATAAATCTAGTTGTTATCAATTGAATTTTAACCCATCAAAAGACCAGGCCATTCAACCCTTATAAATTCTAATCAATATTGCAATTGGAAATATAATTAAATATTTTCAATTCTTCTAAGGACGATCTCAACGGAAGAAAGAAGTAATGAAAATCTCTGCATTATCCTTACAATTATATATGTGGAATGTTGCAGGAACATTCAAGAATGTATTTAAGACAATCATTTTCTTTGTATCTCACATTAAGATAATGTTTGAGAGGTGATTTTAATTTGTAACCAAATAAACATGCATACATAATGAGTACATGGATTTTTTGACAAGGAGTGTAGAAAAAATGTTTACTTACAAGTAAGCCCTTATTTGTTTGACAAAATGCCTTTGGATATTGCAGTGCTTGAGAAAGCTTGCTTCTATTTGGTCCTTGGTTTCAAGTTCGATTTTCAAATGCTTTCCTATGCTACAAATTTTTTTTTATTGGATATTATTGAACAATGGATAAATATCTTCACAAATTTATGGCTGGCTATGATCTACAAAATTGTCATATTGCTTCCTTGGATTTGGTGATTTCAGTGTTGATTTCTTAACCAAAAATGTTTGATTACAGGACATAATAACCCGACAAAAAATAACCCTAGATAGAATAACCTGACCACAATAACCCGAGGACAAAAGTACCCAAGGTCATAATAACCCAATCCAAAATAACCCGCAGTAAAAAAACCGCATTGAAAAAATAACCCCATAAGATTATAGAGAAAGGAAAACAAAATTTATTAATTACAAGTATATTTTTAGAAAACAATTATTCAAATTTTCAATTAAAGTGTCAAATTATGAACATGCCTCTTATATAATCTAAAATATTATTATTATCATAACCATCAATTAGTCTTTTTAATTTTTGTTCGAGTTCATGCTATTTTTTCCTTCTTGGTTGTATAGTGTGTCTCGACATATATTTCTCTATTTTATTCTCTTGGAGACCTTGTTATTTTTTCACTGGTTTGATGAATTTCTAGATTAATCTATGTGATGATTGAATAAATTCACCAAATCCTCTATGCCATCCCTCAATAGAATTATTGGTTTTGGGAAGATCATCTTGAATAGCTAAATAACAGTTCCAGATTGTGATTGGAAACTTGGGTGACCATTTGTTGCCTCTTCTAGTTAGTCTTCCAATCCATGTGTCTTCAAAATAATCAATTATGGGTTGCAAAGTCTCCTCATGTTGTATATAATAAGGATATTGTAGAAGTGTTTCGAATGCATTGATTACATATATCTAAGGCACAAAAGCTAACGCAACAAGTTTTTTGATCTCAAATGAAAATACTTCATCGACACTGTAATGTGTTTGTAGACCTTACTCTTGAACTTTCCTCCACAAGAACTGGGAGAAATGGAAAAAGCGTCTCCAAATTTCTGATTTTTAGAAAAAATTTAGAAATAGCTCCCTTGAAACCTAATTCAAAATCAATAAGTATAGTTTTTGGGTTTAGATCATGTTGCAATTGTTTTAATTTGAGAATTACTTGTGTATAAGTGGATCTTGTTTTGTTGGTCATAAGAATATAGTTGAGTGGTGTTCAATTTTGGATCAGATTTATGTCCTTTAAATTTTCTTATATAATCTTAATATATATAACCTCAATATATATATATATATAATAACAGATATATATATAAATATATTAATCTTAATATTATGCTGACTGGATAAATTAGACTTGCATTATTCATTGTATATGCTTGTCTCTTTACAACCAATAACTATATATATATGTGAGACATGTCATTATAGAGACATGTCTCTTTGACGAGACATGACTCTATAATGCCATGTCTTTTCATCTCTATAATCATAACTTTATTCTCCCGATATACTAATCGAAATACATCATTTAATACAATAATCGACATACAAGTCGATAGTATAATGCAAGACATAAACCATCGATATAATAACCGATCATTACTTCACCCGATTTATTTCAACTAATAACATGTGATCGGTATATAGCAGGGACCGATATAAATCGGAGTGCAAAGAGTATTGATAAGATTTGTAATCGACAAATCAGTCAATACAAATCAGTTTTAATACGATGGTCATATATTAATACAGTTTGAACATTAATGTTAACCGATACAAATCAGTTATGTTAATCGGTTTATTTAATAATATTAAATCAATTATAATATAAATTATATATGTATATTGATATATATATATAATAATATCAATATTATATATATATTAATATGCATATATATAATATAGGATAATATAACAATATTATTAATTCAGATATCTATATAATGAATAATATG
>MU226875.1:159515-177410 GCA_018584345.1 Thuja plicata | reverse complement strand
GTTCGAAGCTTGGTATGCCTGAGAAGTGAGTGCATATGTAAGGAGGAGCCCGTGCTTCCAAGCTTCTAAGTTATCCGCTAAGAGTAAGCATAGCTAAACTTTGGTTCAAGTGGGGATTCAATAGATACTATCCTAGCTATCCTAGGATTGTGATGTTCTTGTTCTGGTACTACAAACATTATGTTTAATGTGTTTTGCGTGGGTGTATCATTTGAACAATCGAAACTATCATCAAAACACTCAAACTGTCAATCTTGAACATGTCCAAAATAATATGAAACTTGAACTATATGTCGAAAAATAACATGATTTTATCTTGGGAAATGCAAACTGGTCTCAAGAGTCTGATTCTGTAAACGTCTTTTTTTTCAACATTTGCATAGTTTCGCGTGAGATTTCCCAATCTTTGCATCATTCGGTGAGAATCTTCGTGCAATACGTAATACACTGTCGCGCGACATTTGGCAATAGTGCCATTAGTCTATCATTCTTTTTTTGCCAATCTGGAGCATTTCTTTGCGCAAATACTGCAAAGTGTCATGCGAGTCGGTGAGAATCTTCGTGCGAAAGAGACTTTCTTCGCGTGAAACTGGAGTCTTTTGTCCAAAATAGCGAGCTAAAATCTGTCAGTCAAGTATTCTTCTATCAGATCTGGTCTCTGATATGGGTCTATTTTTTTGCCATCCATCTTCACACAGTCTGAAACTTGGTTTCTTAGGTTGAGAACTACGTGATTCTTGCTTAAACTGGTCTTGTCTCATGTATTTTTGATCTCTTTTTATCTGTGTCGTCATGCCTTGTGTCGCAATAGTCACCTCTTAGCTTTTTTAGCCTCATTTTTGATGATTTGCACCAAGGATACTTCACCTTTTTGCACATTTTTTTCAATCTTTGAGACAGTTTCAAGTTTGGTCCTAGTTCACATCTCTTGTTCAAAACTTTGTCTATGACTGTCACAACTCGAAGTGGAAAAAAATTTCCTTCAATCAATCAAGATGAATTTGTACTTTCCACACCATTACTGGCTATATCTAGTGAGGAATCATCTCAATCTCCTTCTCTGGTACATTGACCTTACAATAAACGGTCATTTCCTATGGATCTTAGTCGGGTTTGAAATCCTTTGTTCCAAGAAGACCCAAATTCAGAGAACACTCAATCTTTTCATACCAAATCTTTACACATTGAATCCTTGCATTCTAGCAAGATGGAAAATCATAACCTATCAGTTGAGGCTAGTAGAGCTAACCTCTTTAGAAATTTGGGTAAGTCCCATTCTGAAGACCCCCCTAATAATGTAGAAGTAGAAATCACTCAAGAAGAGATTGCACAAGCTCATGCTAACAAAGATTTCTGTAAAATGATGGGAATTCTACTAGCTGAGGAGAAAGAAAAATACATTCTTGAACTATCCAATCAAGGGGCTAAGTTACCTTCCAATTATGCTGTAGAGACACTTGTTGAGAAATAGGAAGTAACGAAAAATTCCCGCTTGCGCAAAGAAATGAAAACTATGCGCAAGCAACTCTCTCAACTCTTGAAAGAGAAAGACAAACTTGTTACACAATTCACATTGGAAAGAATCTATCCTTTCCCATTTGACAAAGATCTTCACATGCCTCCTTTTCCCAAAGGAGTTGAACTTCCTAAATATGACAAATACTTGGGTACATCTGACCCTCAAGACCATTTGAGAGAATTTGGTGCTCTCTCAATGGAATTCATACATGACACAACCTATCTCATGCGTCTTTTCCCATGTAGTCTGGGATGATCAGCTATGGAATGGTTTTATAGACTACCAACTGGCATAAATTTTTTTGACGAAATTGCCAATTTATTTCTACAACATTATTATCATAACATCCAACATCCCATTCATATTCGAGATCTTTGCAGCTTGAAACAAAATCATCGGGAATCCTTCTTGGCATTTCTCCAAAGATGGAGACAAATTTATACATGATATTCTCGCAAGATACACAAATCTGAAAAGTTGGACATCTTTCTTGATAATCTTCTCCCCAAATTTGGGTATCAAGTATAGCTACAAGGTCCTCTAACCTTTGATGATATGATCAAACAAGATATAAGAATCAAGACATTTATGATCAAGAAAGGAGAATTGACCTTGCACAAAGAAAATAAACAAAGGTCTTCTTCCTCAAGAAAAGATAAAACAAAATTTCCCAACAAGAACCAAAATGTTGTGAATGATGGAGTAGTAGACAATGTGACTCCTAAGCCTTCCAAGGCTACCTTTAATCTCACTACCATGATGCAAGCGGCCAAAGCCACTAAACAGGTTGCGGCAGAATCCAAACTAAGTACTTCATGATTTTCTGGACCTAAACCTTGGGCTCCTAGGCCCAAGCATGAATTCACTCCTTTAGGAGAACCTCTTGAGGTGGTTTACAAGACTCTTGTGGACTTACTCCATTGGATAATCCATGACCTTATGATCCATAACCAAGAACCTCTTGGTGGAATGAATCTGCTTATTGTGAGTTTCACCAAAACAAAGGTCATAAAATAGCTACTTGTCAAAAATTGTGGCATACAATTCAGGATCTCATCAATAGTGAGGTTATTGCTATGGGAGGTCACAATAAAAATTATGATCACCAAGCTTTCAAAGACCCATTTCCTCCTCATGGAAAAGGTGAATCATCTAAAGGCAAAAATACTGATGCTAAGGTCAACTATACATACACCAATAATGACAATGTCATTAATATCGTTGAACCTGTTGATACTAAATATTGTAATGTCATCATTCTCAAGGGGAAGGAAGATACTTCCAATTCCAAAACACCTTTCACTTTACGAGGGCCTACATCTCAATTTTATGAACAAGGATAGTCTCAAGTGAGTGCTAACGTTGTCACTTGATCTCATGCTAAGATCATTCTCAAAGGCCCTGAGCCTTCTCTACCTACATCAACTCAACCTTCAGACAAAGCTAAGGTTGATTATGCTAATAAGAATCTAAAAGTGGGTTCCTCATCTAATGCTACCAATTATAGCATTCTTGATCAATTGCAACGTACTAATTCTTAGATAACTATTTTTGAGCTCCTGAAAATCTCCCCTGCTCATAGGGAAATCCTGGACAAAGCCCTCACTAAGGAAAATGTCCCAAAAGATCTTGATCTCGGCTGGATTCAATCTATGGTAGGTCACTTTACCTCCTCACATTACTTGTCTTTCTCTGAGGAATATGACCATTCTTTGAGTCACCTACATAATAATCCTCTGCACATTGAATTCATGATTGGTCCAAAGCGTGTTCACCATGTTCTCATAGATAACGGCGCTGGCCCAAATATTTTCTCTGCTAGTTTCCTTATTGAGCTAGGCTATGGTGAAGATTGCATTGATGCTCACAAAAATATTACCATTAAGGCCTATGATGAGGAAGAACATAAATCTAAGAGGCTAGTTGTGTTGCCAATAAGAGTTGGTCCTATTGAACTCGATGTTATTTGTCAAGTGCTTGAAATTTTTTTGGCATACAATATTCTATTAGGAAGGCCATGGATCCATGAAATTAAAGCTGTCCCTTCCACATACCATCAGTGCACTAAATTCCCATTTCAAGGATCTGAAGTGACTATACCTGCTAATACATGCTATGATTGCAATGCTCTCACAAAATCTCCTGACATCCTTGTGCCTACCAACAGAGAATCTATTGAACTCTTTGAGGATAAATTAAAAGAAATGGAAAAGAGTTTGACACTCAAAGAAACTGACATGGGAGGATATCAGATTGAACCAGTGCTATCTATTACATCTATGCCTTTGTCTCCCCGTTCTTATGGGAGACCTTCTGAGAGCACTAAACCTTTTACGGTTACTCCTCCAACAAAGTATGGTGGTACATTTGTACAAGCCACGGTACCATTAGAAGAAGAAGCTGAAAATAGAGCTATCAAAGCTTGGATCTATAAAGGAGATGACAATTCTGAACAAACTCCTCCTTATGACATGAAACCTGAGCAATATGGCAAAGTTTTATCTATTATGCAATGTTTTGGCTACAAATGAAATGGTCACATAGGTGCGAATCATAAAGGCTTGATTGCACCACTTGAAGCTATTGGTGGCAGAACTCATGACTCTACAGGTATAGGCTTCTAGAAACTCACATTTCAACTGGGAATAAACAATTTTGTACCTCAAGAAGATAAGAAACCAACACCTGAAGAAACACCTAAAACTGTAGAATCTGAAGATATCTCTGATGAGGATACTTTTCCTTATCCTATTCCTCTAGACCTGGCAGCATTCTTTTTTGAGCCAGATAATTTTACACCATGTGTCAGTACTGTAGACACTGACATCAATTCTGATACCACCACTTGACTTTCTCCATTAAATTATGAGTGCAAAAAGATATATACTCTGAACCCTAGTCACCAGGGTGATTTATACATACCACCACACTTTCAAGAACAGTTGGACCAGGAATTCCAGTCACTTCTCATTACACAAGAGGTCTCTGATGCTACAAACACTACTGATGTACCTAGGTCAACAGGTGCTCATCTGACCATAGCAGAGCTTCTAGGTAGAACTCATCCCAACTGGGGACAAAGAGTTGATTTTACTCATGTTCTTGATATGACACCTAATGATGAAATAGACTCTCATGAATATGAGTTCGACAGCTTGTCATATGCCACTTCTGATAGAGATATAGATACAGCTAATGCATATGAAAACCTTCTTGAAGTAGGTGAACGGTCTAGTGTAGGGTCACATGAGTCCAACTCCCTAGATGTTAACATGTCATCTACTATGTTTGCTAAGAATCAAAGGAATTTGACTATACCTCTGGATGAAATCACTTTAGGTCTCGACTTGCTTGTCCATGCCTTTGATGATTATACCATGAACGCACTTGAACCCATCACTCCTCTTTCACTTCACCATCCTGAGCTTATAGACTGGAACTCTACCTCCCCATCTAGCAAAGTCCTTACATTCTAGAATGATTACGCTCTCACCTGTTACCTACACGCTGTCGAACCTGTAATGTCCTCTACTGGTGAAGAAAGTGTCAATATGACCGAGGTGGACATCAAGTATCTTAGTCACAAAATCAAAAGAAGAAGAAAATAGGCGCTTTGATGGTGAAAACAACATCGTGGCAGTATTAGAGCCTAAAATAGTCAAAATAAAAGATGTATCCAAAGGTGAAAACCTTTATGAGGTGCCTGAGGATGAGATACTTGATGAACTTCCGAGTAATTTTTAGGAGAGATCATCTATGCTTATTGAAACAACTCAACCTATCAACTTGGGCACAAAGGCAGAACCTTAGATTATTCACTTGGCATAATCACTATTAGAGGCAGAGAGAGAGGAGTTCACTACATTCTTCAGAAACAAAAAGATTAAATTTGCATGGAAATATTCAGACATACCGGGATGAGACCCTAATCTAATCATGCATCATCTATCCATTACACCAGGTGTTAAGCCCATCAAGCAGAAGCTTTGCAAAATGCATCCACATGTAGCTCTACTTGTCAAAGCTGAATTAGAGAAACTTCTTAAGGTAGTGTTTATCAGAGTAATTGATTATGCAGAGTGGATCTCTAATATAGTTCTAGTATCCAAACATGATAAATCTATATGAGTCTACATAGACTTCAAAGACCTGAATTTGGCATGTCCTAAGGATGATTTTCCATTGCCTAATATTGATATGATCGTAGATATGACAGCTGCGTATGAAATGTACTCACTAGTGGATGGTTTCTCTGGCTACAACCAGATAAAAATTGTGCTAGAGGACCAAGAGAAAATAGCTTTCACATGCACCTGGGGCACCTTCTGTTGGAATTTCATGCCCTTTGGACTCAAAAATACCGGTGCTACATATCAAAGAGCTGTTACTACTATATTTCATGACATGATGCATAAAATAATGGAAGATTATGTGGATGACACTTTGGTTAAGAGTATGCACCAAAAGAAACATCTTGTAGATCTAGGTCCTATACTAGATCGTATGGAACAATTCACTCTCAGACTTAATCCTAAGAAGTGCACATTTGGCGTAACATCTGGCAAATTACTTGGCCCATAGGTGTGAATCATAAAGGCTTGATTGCACCACTTGAAGCTATTGGTCACAGAACTCGCGACTCTATAGGTATAGGCTTCCAGAAACTCACATTTCAACTAGGAATAAACAAGTTTGTACCTCGAGAAGATAAAAAACCAACACCTAAAGAAACACCTAAAACCGTAGAATCTGAAGACAACTTTGATGAGGATACTTTTCCTTATCCTATTCCTCCAGACCTGGCAACATTCTTCACTGAGCTAGACACTTTTACATGATGTGTCAGTACAGTAGACACTAACAATGATTCTAATACCACCACTTCACTTTCTCAATTAACTTATGAGGAGTGGAAAAAGATATATACTCTAAACCCTAGTCACCAGGGTGATTTATCCATACCACCACACTTTCAAGAACAGTTGAACCAGGAATTGCAGTCACTTCTCATTACACAAGAGGTAGATGATGCTACAAACACTACTTAGGTACCTAGGTCAATAGGTGCTCATCTGACCATAGAAGAGGTTCTAGGTAGAACTCATCCCAATTGGGGACAAAGAGTTGATTTTACTCATGTTCTTGATATGACACCTAATTATGAAATTAACTCTCATGAATATGAGTTTGATAGCTTGTCATATGCCACTTCTGACAGAGATACAGATACAGCTAATGCATATGAAAACCTTCTTGAAGTAGGTGAATGGTCTAGTGTAGGGTCACATGAGTCTGACTCCCTAGATGTTAACATGTCGTCTACTGCGTTCGCTAAGAATCAAAGGAATTTGACTATAACTCTAGATGAGATCACTTTAGATCTCAACTTTCTTTTCTATGCCTTTGATGATTATACCATGAACGCACTTGAACCCTTCACTCCTCTTTCACTTTGCCATCCCGAGCTTATAGACTAGAACTCTACCTCCCCATCTAGCAAAGTCCTTATGTTCCAGAATGATTACACTCTCACATGTTACCTACACATTGTCGAACCTATAACGTCCTCCACTAGCGAAGAAAGTGTCAATATGACCAAGGCAGACATCAAGTATCGTAGTCACAAAATCAAAAGAAGAAAAAATACGTGCTTTGATGGTGAAAACCACATCATGGTAGTATCATAGCCTAAAATAGTCAAAATAAAAGACATATCCAAAGGTGAAAACCTCTCTGAGGTGCCTGAGGACGAGATACTTGATGCACTTTTGAGTCATTTTCAGGAGAGATCATCTATGCTTATTGAACCAACTCAACCTATCAACTTGGACATAGAGGTAGAACCTCAAATTATTCACTTGGCATAATCACTATTAGAGGCAGAGAGAGAGGAGTTCACTACATTCTTCAAAAACAAAAATATTAACTTTGCATGGAAATATTCAGACATGGCAGGATTAGACCCTAATCTAATTATGCATCATCTATCCATTGCACCAGTTGTTAAGCCCGTCAAGAAGAAGCTTCGCAAAATGCATCCACATGTAGCTCTACTTGTCAAAGCTAAATTAGAGAAACTTCTTAAGGGAGTGTTTATCAGAGTAATTGATTATGTAGAGTGGATCTCTAATATAGTTCCAGTATCCAAACATGATAAATCTATACGAGTCTGTGCACAGACTTTAGAGACCTGAATTAGGCATGTCCTAAGGATCATTTTTCATTGCCTAATATTGATATGATCGTAGATATGACAGCTGGGTATGAAATGTACTCACTAATGGATGGTTTCTCTAGGTACAACTAGATAAAAATTGTGCCAGAGGACCAAGAGAAAATAGTTTTCACATGCGCATGGGGCACCTTCTATTGGAATGTCATGCCCTTTGGACTCAAAAATTCCAGTGCTACATATCAGAGAACTTTTACTACTATATTTCATGACATGATGCATAAAACAATGGAAGATTATGTGGATGACACTTTGGTTAAGAGTATGCACCGAAAGAAACATCTTGCAGATCTAGGTCCTATACTAGATTGTATGGAACAATTCAGTCTCAGACTTAATCCTAAGAAGTGCGCATTTGGCATAACATCTGGAAAATTACTTGGCTATATCATTTTGGCCAAAGGCATCGAAGTGGATCCTGCAAAGGTACAAGCTATTATGGAAATTCCGCCACCTAAAAATATCAGACAAATGAGAGGACTTCAAGGTCGACTACAGTCTATTCGATGTTTTATCTCTCAACTGGCAGACAAGTCCCAACCGTTTACCAAAACTTTGCACAAGCGTGTGGCTTATCAGTGGAACAAAGAATGTGATGAAGGGTTCACACAAATCAAACAATATCTTGTAAACCCACCAATATTGATGCCTCCTATTCATGGGAAGCCACTTATACTATATATCTCTATTACAGATGCATCATTGGGTATCCTAATGGCTCAAGAAGATCATAACAAGAAAGAAATGGATATCTATTACATTAGCCGAAATCTGGTCTCATATAAAATGAAATACTCTGCTATAGAGAAGGCTTGTCTTGCAGTGGTGTTTGCTTCACAATAATTATGGCACTATATGCTGGCTCATACTACATGTCTAATTGCTAAAATTGACCCTCTGAAATACTTACTTAGTAAAGCTACTCTCACAGGTAGACTAGCTAAATAGTTCATGCTCCTCAGTGAATTTGATATTCAATATGTGGAAAGGAAAGCCATAAAAGGGCTAGCAATAGTAGGTTAGTTGGCAGAAGCACCTCTATTTGATCATCAACCATTGCACATTGAATTTCCAGATGAATCCATATTACTTCTTACACATTGATCATGGACTATATTTTTTGATGGTTCATTTACCCAACAGGGTTAAGGTGCTGGGATACTATTCATTACACCTCAAAGGCACTCTTTACCAAAAGCATATAAGATGTTGTTTCCTTGTACAAACAGCATTACTGAGTACAAAGCCCTAATCAATGGTATGAAGATCACCCTTGAGTGGCGAGTAGATGAACTCAATGTTCTTGGAGATTCACAGTTAGTCATCAATCAGGTAAATGATATCTATCAGATAAGGGATGACAAGTTGGTACCTTATAAATAGTTGGTTGATGACCTCAAGTAGTATTTTACTCACATCACATTTCAATAGGTTCCAAGAGTAGATAAAAAAATAGCAGATGCTATGGCTACTCTTGCCTCTATGCTACAAATGCCTGAAAATGATTTTAGACATGAATTCCTAGTGGAGACATTACGCTACCAAGCGTATAACTCCCCTGATTCCCAGATGATCTGTTCCACCATAGGATATCACTCATCCTACTACCATCATATCTTTTCCTACCTTCGTGACCATATTGTTCTAGACACTTACACCTCAAATGAAAAATGTCACTTAATCCGCAGTGCTTCGCGGTTCATCATCATCGCTAATGACTTGTATAGACATGGTCTAAATGGTACCCTCCTTAGGTGTTTAGAATCTAATGAATCCAAGCAAGCGTTAGTAGAGGTGCATGAAGGCATCCATGTGTCTCACTCTAATGGCCTAACATTGTCCCGTAAACTTATTAGAGCTGGTTACTATTGGCCAGATATGGAAAAAGAAGAAACACAATTTTCTAAGTCCTGCAAACAATGTCAATTACATGGTAACCTGATTCATGCTCCATCCAAGGAGCTTATTCCATTCATTACTTTCTAGCCATTTCAACAATGGGCCTTTGACTTGGTGGGTCAGATTTACCCCTCATCCTCTAATGGACATAAGTTTATAATCACAGCTACAGACTATTTTACTAAGTGGGTGGAGGCAGTCCCTCTCACCATTGCTAGTGGAAAAATAGTAGCTATGTTCATTCTCAATTACATCATCTACAGGCATGGTGTACCCTCAGCAATTATCACTGATAATGGGGGACAATTCAAAAACAAGGATTTGACAGAGCTATGCTCTAAGTTTAAAATTACTCAACATTGGTCTTCCATCTATTATCCTCAAGGTAATGGATAGGCGGAAGCATCCAACAAAGTAATCCTTAAGATCCTGCATCGTACAATGCATAAATCTGGATGAGATTGGCATCTTCGGATCAATCCATCTCTTTGGGCACATAAGACAAGGATAAGAACACCAACCAGGGCTACTCCCTATGCATTGGTTTATGGAGCAGATGTTGTGTAACCTATTGAGGTTGAGATTCCTTCTCTGCGAGTCTCTCTGAAAGGCCTCATTACTGATGAAGATAACAAAATATCTCGGCTACAAGAGCTAGAATTACTTGATGAACGACATGAAGTGGCATTCGATCACCTTAGAGCATACCAGAAAAGGATGTCCAAGAGCTATAACAAGAAGGTTAGACCAAGAGATTTCCAAGCGAGTGACCTTGTTCTGAGGGAGAACCCTAAGAATCAACAACATCGGATCCAAAAAGGGAAGTTTGAACCAAATTGGCTTGGTCTATATATTGTTACTGCAGTGTTTGGGTCTAGTACCTATCAACTTTCTACTATCGAAGGAGAACAACTCAAAGAGCCCATCAACGCTCTTCATCTGAAGCGGTTCTACAGCTGAGACATCTTCAGTATGATCATGTATATAGTAAAGTCCTGAAAACATTCTAAAAATCTGAAAAAGTCCTAAAAAAATGATCATCTTAGTGAAAACCTAGCGATAGGCACTTTGATGTATCTCCAAAAAAATCATATATTCCAAAAATACAAAAAAATTAAAAAAATTGAAAAAATACAAAAAAAAGAGGAAAAAGAGAAAAAAGGTGTCATTGATGAAAACCTGGCAAACAGGCGCCTCTTGTTCCACAATGTTATATCTGTCGCAGCACCACTTGGCTTGATGCATTTTCTTTCCTGCATTGTTGCTTTCCTGCTTACATTTTCTTTCAGTTCCCGTCAAGACACCAACTCACATGGATTGAAATTGGTCATACTCTTAGGGCAAACCTTCTGATCTAGGGGGCACTGTCCTTTTATCTTTTAAGGATCTTCTTCACATCAGTCACCAGTGGTTTTCACTGCGTCTGCCTACTGATGTATAACTAATACCACGATCATTTCTGTGTACATGAAAATGCACCTTCATGAGATTAAGAATGAAAGCAACTATTCTATGGAAAGATAAACAAATTAATCTAAGAATTGAAACTAACAAACTATATCATCTCATGGTTCTCTATCCAAGATTTGTTGAGAGAGAGCTCTTAGGCTTAATCTCTCTCAAGGACAATCCTAGAACAAGATATGTATGAAAATCTAAATGCTTAAATCTAGCTGTAATGCTCAAAATGCTTAAAACTGCTCCAAGATCATAAGAGACAATAGCAAATGTTGTAAAACATGATATGATAAATGAAATATAAATGCTAAAAATCTCTCTCAAATCTCTCAAAATGCTCCTCAATATGTCGATAATAAGGATGCCTTTTGCTCTTGAATTCTTGGATCTTTAACACAAAGGAAATGGCCTGTATTTATAGCATTTCCCAAGGGTAGTGGGTAGAGTGATTTAATCATGATCAAAGCTTGGTTAAGCCAAAAAGCTTGGTTAAATCAAAAATCTTTGAGTTGTTTGCTAATAAAGGAAAGTTTGTGAGTTGTCTCTCAAAGATATTTTAGGAATTTGAATAACTCAATCTTTTAATTAAATTAGCCATGGAAGGGTAAATGGGTTGGTTTTAATCTTTTGATTTGATTTATACAATTGAAAAATCAATTGCATAATTTTGATTAATCCCTTTAGGCTTGATTTTAATTAATTGATTTCATGTTTATTTAATCTTTTAATTTGATTTGAATTTTGTTTCTTTGATTTGCATTGAGATAATATTTTGAAGCATATGGCTGAGATTTATAATTTGAAATGTTTGAGATACACCTGGTCAATTTTAGGTGTCTACAGTTTCATTTGGGCATCTCTCTCACGTCAGTCACCAATGGTTCTCACTGCATTTTCCTACTATCGCTATTCTATCAAGATTGCTCACATTTGTTACATTTGGCGTTATACTCACACGCTCTATCTATCGATACTCAGTCTTTATGATTCTTTGCTTTAGTTTGTACATATCTTTTGGTCACTTTTGTGACACTCTGTTTCCTTTGTGAACCCTCCTGATTTGACATTGATTCAACGCCATACGCTTGGGGGAAATCCAATCTGGTTTGTCCTCACAACATACTACAAGTTAGTCATCATTACTTGGGGTCATAGGTCCCCAATTTGATCGCATCTTTGGTTTATACCTGAGTCAGTAATCTTGTCACTTCTCAAGGAAAACTTGCTACTAACACAAACTGGTATTTTTCAACACCACCATAAACAATGTTTTTAACACTATCTTTGGACAAATCTATGTTTTTTTTAACACACATCAGATATCTCAAAACGTAAACATCTATCGATAACAATCCAAAACAGTGCACTTAAAAGCACAACGGTGTTTTTCAACACCTCATACACATATATTCACAAAACTTTGCAACTGGCTGAGCTATGATTGAATATTTCTTTGTATGTTGTCTATTCTTATGGACTTCATTGATATTTTCTTTGTCTACTGCTTGTTGGTGTAGTCACGATGATCTGGTAACGTCAAATAAACAAGGTGTATGTGATAAGAGCTCCCACACTAAGGTGGAACAACCTCACATCCCTCGATCTTTTTTATTTGCACGCCATGGTGAGGTTGATGCTCTCTCCTTGCTTTTTATTGCTTTGTTTGTTATTGCTTTTTTTGTTTACGCATGATCACAATCATGGTTATCTTGGCTTTGAATGCCTTGATACTGGTGTACTCTTGCAACATTAACTAGAAACTATGTTCAGGTCATCTTGGCTTTTGTGCCTTGATGCTTAGGTTCGTTTCCTATATTCTATCCGATGATAAGTCATATTCATATCCTTATGGTTGCATTGTGGCACCAATAAGGGTTGTATCAACTTTGATGTTCCAAAAAAATGCTCAATGATGATAATTATACGATGGGTCTCACAACCATGTCCTATAATTGCACTTTCATATTGCATCTAGCATAGGATTGCATTTTCATTCTAGACTTGCATTGTGACAATAATTGGGGTTCTCTTCATTGCATTCTACTGGGTTCATACTTTGGAGAGTTCTTCTTCACTATCCTGGTTTCATCATGACTGCACAGGTGTTTGATCCTCGCTCTCGTTTCTTCACATGTTCTTTTGGTTAGCATTTGTCATCATGCATGAGATGTTAGCACCATACATATTCATATTCATAACTCATTATCATCTACACATGGCATTTTTCATTTCTCATTCATAAATTGCATTTACATGAACCATCTACATACATCTATATATATGCATTCCATACATTTACATATATTTAAAACATGTTCATACATTCTAATCATCTAAACATCTAAGCATATAGGAAACATCTCATAAAAGACAATATGGCATGTGATGATACCAAAAGATGAGCTCATATATATATATATATATATATATATATATATATATATATCCAATGTGTCGATACAAATACAAATGGTGCTACTCGAGCACAATCTATCTCAAAATGGTGATATAATACAGGGATGCCAATGCATCAGATACATCCTACGATCTCATCTCTATCTATCAAAAAAACCTAACTCTGGCCCTCTCCCTCATCACTTGGAGGAGGTGGAGGTGGGGCCCTATCTGGTGGAGGTGCCATCTGTGCTCCCTCTGACCCTCTCGCATAGCTTGAAAACCTAGCCACTTGAGATGCCTCGTCAGGCACCACACCTATACATGATGCATAGTAGTAAGTGGCCTGTGCAGTCTGATGACGCACCTCCTCCCGAGATGTCTTCAACTACTCCTGGAGATCCTGTGTCTCCCGATCTTGGTTCAATAGTCTGGCATCTCACACAGCTACCTGTATGGTAAGGTCTCCCACCTACCTCGTAAGTTGTCTAACTCTCTCTTACATGCGATGCTGTGGGTCTTGTGCTATATCCTATGAAGGCTAATCATCCTACATGGGATCATCCTTCTATATCTCCTCCTGAGGGGGTACCTACTGCTCCTCAGCTAGTTGTGCTATCGGTTGTCATCGTGACTGTCTGGTGCTACCACTGCCACTAGCTCCTACATCCAACCCCATATGTCGGGCAGGGATGTCAACCTGTACTATCCGAGGTCACAGAACCTACTGTAACCCTAACTGTTCCCTCTACTGTGGTGGGGGCATCGGCACCTACTATGCCACATGTGGCTATACAAGATATGGAGGTACCACCTGCACTCGACCTACTATCCCCACTGGATCCGTGAATCTCAGAAAGGGGTGGGTGACGAAGTGTTCTCTATACTCAGCGGTCACACCAACATCTGCTACATCTCTGAGGTAATCCCACTGAACTGGGACCAATGTGCGGATATCTATCATCGTGCACCCCTAGTCCAACTTCGTCCCCCAGCCTCTCCTGACCTCATCAGTGAATCAAGCATAAGTTGTATACTCCTGGGCGATGTCATGCGGATGCCCAAACTTCCACCATACCCACTTCTACGGGAATCTCTCAATGACCATAATAGTATGACCTATCATAGCACACGAGCATAACATATGACTCAGCTGCATCATCCCAGGCCTCTGTCAGTCTCCAGGGCCTCCAAACTACTGCTGTCAAGTCATCGAGCTGAGCTCGCCATTGATCAACCTTACCTAGCGCAGGCTAGGTAATCATCCCCCTATATCGGCAGATATAAGGTTCCAAGGGCTGTCTCATGTCCTCACATATCGACCTGGTAATGGGAAGATGCTCCCAGGCCCATACCTATAAAATGAATATACCTGTGGCCATACTCTTCACCTTCTGATAGGCGATCTCATGCATCTCATGATACATGTGTGCCAACATAAACTATCCCCATCCATAATGTCGTGGTTGTGCCATCATCAGCTGTAACATCCTCCCCCACCCACACTCTAGACCGTGTTGTCCATGATTAGGCATCAAATAGCACCCAAGGAAGCATGCTAGAACCACGATAAACCTGTGGGTTAGACTATACTCGCTAATCAGATCCTCCCATGGGATCACCCTGCCCATAACAAGGTCATCCTAAAAGACCTCTCTCAAAGTTGTTGTGCCCAACCTGGGCTGTGTCTCATACTCAACTCGGACACCATAGAATGGTATCCTCAGGATCCAGTATATATCCTCACGAGTAATGGTCATCTCCCACTGTGGTAAGTGGAATGTCTTCGTTTCCAAATGGAAACGCTCAACTAGTGCTCCCAACAGTCCGTGATTGACCCGAATCTCAGGTACATCACATAAAGTGCTCAATCCCAATGTATCAATATGAGCTATCTCAGGCGCATCATCTGGCTGAGATACCAATCTGTTGATGGCTGGGTGATGCGATCTGAATGCAATATCTAGAAAGTTAACTTGCAAACATACAAACAATAGAGCACGATCAGTGATCAACAATAATCAAAGCATAATGAGATGATAACGCATTCAAGACATCCTACAGACAGTAACGACACTGACGCACATGGTATTGGACACGACACAAACTAATTTCATGCTCATTTTGACCACTTTTTCTCATGGGAAGAAGTAGAATTTTGTGCGAAGTTCTCTTTCATGCAAAGAAGTTCTCTTTCACGCGAACAAGTTCTTCAAATCGCGCGACATTGACAATTCACGCGAACTTTTATTCCTGTTTGCGCAAGAAAACTGACCTCTAGAAGGGTTTCTCGTGCGAGATTAGGTACTCTCCTGCGCGAGAATCCACACTGGCTGGTGCGAAATGCAGTTTCCTCGCGCGATATTTCCCTACGGGGCGCGCAAAGAAACTACTTCTTTGCGCGAAGACTCGCGACCCAACATTTAAAAACGTGAAAAAATGAGCAAAAATTGACAGAAATGAATAAAATTTGAATTACTGAGAGGTTTTTCGACCACTTACAGGAGGTCTGTACGCTGCAGGCCAGCTATGTCTCCTCGATCGCTCGAAACAATGACTACTATAGGGGACCACCATTTTGTCTTTTACTTAGAGCTCACTATTCTCAAAAGTCAAAGGGTTGAAATGATTTGAAAATGACCCTTTTTGTCCTTATATAGGTTTTGACCTAATTTTTCAAAGTGCTCTGCTTTGCGCAAAAATGGTACCACTACCTAATTTGACCACTCTAAATCCATTTTCGTGATCGAAAGCAAAATCTAACACTTCTATATAGCTCAAAATCACATTTTATAATTTTTGGGACCGACGCGATCAGACACTTGTGCAGTCGACTTTCTGATGTCGCTTTCTTGTCAGAATCTTATCATATCATCATTTTTTGAAATCTTTGACTTTTTTTTCTCAAAAGTCAACTTTGGTCAACCCTAGTCAAACTTGGTCAACCAGACCTCGAAATCGCTTGAAATTGACTCTGAATCTTCTAAATTCTTTCATAATCTATTATGAGTTCTTGATTTTTGACTCACCATTTATCTGCGATTTTTTTCTCCCCATCATCATTATGGCGTGTCATGTTTCCATTTCACTCCCGAGGGGGTAGGATGATTACATCATTAAATCTATTTCAACCAATCTGATCTACTTTTGAAAAGTCCTCATTGCTAGGGACATCTCATCACTTGGGGCATGTTCAGTTTTTTGTACCTCATAGTCAAAACTGGGTGTTCCATGACTTTTAATCAATAAGGGCATCTTTATTCCTTACACCTTGTCATCTATTTACCATCTTTTGAGACAGGTATTGGGGCAATCTAACCCTGACTCCTGAAGGTTAAGCCTCATTCTGGGGATAGCCTTGTGAAAGATGTCAACCTATTTACCATCTTTTGAGACAGGTACTCCTAAAGGTTAAGCCTCGTTCTAGGGATAGCCTTGTGAAAGATGTCAACCTATTTACCATCTTTTGAGACAGGTATTGGGGCAATCTAACCCTGACTCCTGAAGGTTAAAGCCTCATTCTGGGGATAGCCTTCTGAAAGATGTCAACCTATTTACCATCTTTTGAGATAGGTATCGAGGCAATCTAACCCTGACTCCTTAAGGTTAAGCCTCATTTTGGGGATAGCCTTGTGAAAGATGTCAATCTATTTATTATCTTTTGAGACAGGTATCGGGGCAATCTAACCCTGACTCCTAAAGGTTCTGCCTCGCTCTAGGGACAGTCTTGTGAAAGATATCTATCTAAACCAGTGTCTGGGAAATCTAACCTAGATACTGGGGGACTAAGCTTCGTTCTAGAGATAGTCCTAAAATATTTAATCACTATCTTTTGAGACAGGTATCGGGGTAGTCTCACCTTGACTCCTGAAGGTTGAGCTTCATTCTGAGGACAGCCTTGTGAAAGATATCAATCTATTTAGGTATCAGGGAATTCTAACCCGGACCCCTGAAGATCAAGCATCGTTCTGAAGATGATTCTCAAAAACTCTATTTTACCGGTGTCTTGGCAACCTAACCTAGACTTCAGAGAGTCAAGCTTTGTTATGGAGATGGCTTTGAAATATTTGCATCAATCGATGTTCAAATCTATTCTTCTGTACTTCTGGCATCAGACTATTCTTTGAATCAATGCATTGCTCACACATCAATTCAAAGAGGGGCAAAATGTAACACCCCAAAATTGGCAACTTGCAACCCTAACCAATTTTGTTGCATTTTTTACTCTTCTAGATCATCAAAGTCCTATTGTACTAGGCAATTCTGAGTTTCAACTGACTCTACTCGACCTGAGTGTCAAATGTAGAAAATCCTAAATCTACATTAATCATACATCATGTTTAATTCCTAAATACCAATTGGCTAAACAAACCTTATGATCAAATTAATTTAA
>MU226875.1:91641-157168 GCA_018584345.1 Thuja plicata | reverse complement strand
TATATATATATATATAAACTTGATCACATATATCACTATAACATCATGGTTATAATATGTATATTATGATATATTTAAATAAATAAATTAACCACAACCATTTTAGGCTTTCCAACATTTTGGTCAACATCCATGTCTCAAAAATAGTGCACAACTAGAACAAATGGATATCAACCATGAATATGAAGAGATATTGAACTATGTTGAATGACACAGTCTTTAGGGAGGGTGTATGCCTATGTAAAAAGAGAGGAAAAATGGTTTGCATGTAACTGTTTCATCAAGTAATTTTTCTATATATCAATATTATATATCAACTATTTAAACAAGTTAATAAAATGATATACTTACTTTTCTTTGATTTAGGGATAATGCTCCTTGGTCATTGAATTTGGGTGGATCCAAGTTATATGAGGATAGAGAATCAGGTGGAAGAAAATTTGAGCCAGCAAGAAATGATGATAGAGTTAACATAGATAATCGACACATACTGCAATTATGGAGGGAAAATGTAGATTGGAAAACTGTTGTTTCAAAACATGTTGTTATCAAATATATCGTAAAACAGGCAGCAAAAGTTGAAAGAAGCTTAGAAATATATCAATAAATGTTGATGCGTCTGTCAAAGTTGGAGAATCCTAATGATTTTTCTACACGGGCATACAAAAATATTCTCACAAAAACACTTATAGAAAGAGACATTGGAGCTTAGGAAATGTCATATGTTGTTAGAGATTCCATTGGTGGAGAGTAGCAAAAGGTTTTTTCATCTATATATCTCACGTAAAGTTTTCAACCCTGTAGCAATGAATAATGAGCATAATGATGAATAATGCACAAAATCTTTTGTATAGGGATATAAAACAAGACCACTTTGTATGGAAGGTATCACATTGATTGATGCAGCAAGGTCCTATATATACAGTCGTATAAAAATGGGAGATAACAAATGGGGGCCAAGGAAATCAATGGATATTGTAAGAGTTTTCCCTAGGTTTGTAACCATTCTTGTATGTGATTCAAATAAATGGGTGGAGTTTTGTTTATCTAAGTTGTTACTATACAAATCTTTTTGTAACATTGAGAGGGACATTGGTCATGATAATGATACTATAGAAGAAAATTGGGAGTCTCTCAATTATAACCCTTGACATGTTGAAAGAGAAAAAAATATAGAAAATGATGAACCTAAAAGTGATTTAGAAATGTAAGAAAATGGAGGTATTCAAGAAAATACCATAAAGTATGAATGTGAAATCATATCTAGGCTACATCATGGTCAACACATGCAAGTTTCTTAAATAGACATGTTTGGAAGAAGAGATATTGATAGAAATACAAACTGGTGCAATGAATATCAAAGTGAAGAACATACATCCATAGCTATCGATTTCATAGGTGAAATGAAGAAACATGGATGTCTCATGTATGATATCCCTGAATACATCAACTTTACAATTGTCAATGAGAAGCAAAAAAAGGAAATTGACATTATTATGACACAGAGTCATAGCAATCAGGTTAGAATGCCTTTGTTTATGATAATCTAAGGAATGATGGGAACATGCAAGTCTTATTTAATTGGTGTCATCAATCAATATTTTTCAAATGGCAGCGATGCCAAGTCCTCCTCTTTTGTTACTAGCACCAACTGGAGTTGCAACTTTCAATATAGGAGCTTCTGCAATCCATTCAAAGTAGTGAATATGAATAAGAGATTTTGTTCAGATATAGGGGATGTTACTGTATACACATAAATTATATCTTCATGAAATTAATTTGCATTTAAACAATTCTATGGAAAGATAAACAAAGATTAAGCTAAATAATTGAAATAATGCAAGAATCATCTCATGGTTCCCTATCTAAGCATGCTAATGAATGCTTTTAGTTTGGATATCCATTAGTGACAGCCCTAGAATGAGAAATTTCTTAAGATATGCCTATTTATCTCTCCAATTATTCTAAATGCTCCATGATTACCACTATTTGCAACACAAAATGCTAGAAACTTTTAACTCAAATGCCAATAGTGATTATGCTATTCTCATGAATGATCTTGGATTGATTAATGCTCTCAAAATTTAGGCTATTTAAAGGATTTACCAAGGGTAGGTGGTAGAGTTAATTTGATCATGGTTAAAGCTTTGTTGATTCAAGTGTCTCAAAGGTTAAGACAGTTTAAATGGTGGTTTCAAATAAGGAGAGAATTTGAGTGGTCAAAATAAAACTCCAAGATGTGTGGTGGAGGATTGATTTGGCTTGATCCATATGAGTTCCCATTCTTAATCCTCATTGGCTGATAAACTTTATCCCATGTGATAGATGAGGAAATTAAGGGATTTAATTAAATGATTTAATTGATTTTCTTTATCCATGTGAACCCTTAAAAGGGTTGGATTTAAATTGATTTTAACTATGCAGTTAAATGATTAATTTCAATTGCATAATTAATTTGATTTAATTAATCCAAAGGCTTTTAATTATTCAATTAATTCATAATTTGATTGTTTTGAATTGATTTTCTCACTTTATTCCTAATTGATTCACCTTGACCAAAAATAGGTGTCTACAAATGCCCCTCTTTGAACTAATGTGTGAAGCGCATTAGTTCAAAGAAATGTCTGATGATCTGATTAACTTGATTTGAAGCAATGATGCCTGATCTGATTAATGTTGGATGAAAACCTTATGTGAACAACTGATGAAAACAAATATGATGTCAATCCTGATGTCAATCTATTGATGTAGATATGATGCCCCCTCGAGAAATGAATTGGAAAGATGTTAGATAATGGTGACTTAGATCGAGTGAGTTTCGATGAGGTTCCCAATAAAATTGATAGAAAAACATATATGCCCTAGGTGAAGAAAAAATCACCTCAAATAGGTCAAAGGGTAAAAAATACCTTTTAAAAAGGTTAAAAGGTATAAATTAGGGTGAAAAGAGTCCTTTTCACATTTCATTTTCACTTTTTACATTTTGTTTGATCTGGGTGAAAACTGTGTTGATAGCGATGGTGATTCTGATTCAGGAGGATAGATTTGAGCGCAAGCATCAATTCTAGCAACCAGCTAAGTATGGACCTTTGGTGAGTGCTATTAACCTCTTTTAATTGATCAATTTTGAAATTTATTGTTGAAAATTTTATTTTCATGCGCTATTAGAATAGAAAATTTAAGTTTTGTAAAGTAGCGCATTGAGTACGTTAAAATAGTGTGTACCATTGGAAGTAGCACATCCGTGAGTTAATTTAGTGCATAGAGTAATGCAATGTAGCACGTAGGAAACCCTTAGTTTTTCACTTTTCAAAATTTAAATAGTGTGTAGAAAACCCGAGGTCTAAAGTCCAAATAATGTAGTGCTTATAATAGATTAAGTAATGCACTGTCAGAAAAACTAACGCGTACTCAATAAAGTGCCACTTTTGAGATGTTAAGTAGCGCGTAGCAAGACTTTAACTATTGCATAAGAAATTTAGTGCATAACACTTGATGAAATGATACGTACACTTAAATAAAATGATGCTTAGCCTGATTTGAAAACCGAATCCCAATTTTAGTCATCTCTAATTTGGATAGGATAATTGATTGATTGCATGATTGATTAGGCCTAAGGTTATGATGAAAAAAAAGTGTTTTATGTTAGTATAACCATTTAGATGAATGTTCCATAGCACATCAATCTAGATAAGTAAGATACATTGATGTTTCCTCCATCCTCAAGGTATAGAGTTAGGTAGATGTGCTAAAAACGAGTGATAGATTGATAGAAATATGATTGACTTAGAAAGATCCAAATAAAATGATGATTCTAATATGATTCCATTTGATTGAAAAATAAGTACAAATATAGAATTTTTATAGCTGGGTATTACCACCTTGGCCATTAGATATGGTCAATCATTAGTCAACACAGGAGAGAAATTTGATTGGTCTATGTCGATTGTCCTTCCTTTTAGAGATGCCACAGTTCCAGATGAACTGAGGTCTTCTGACAGCTATGGTAGAGGGATGACACTCCAACTATAATACCTTCCACTTTCCACTTGGAGAGATGATGATCACACCAGAGGATGTGTATAATATTTTCATGATCCTGACTCGAGGAGAGCGAGTCTATTACGATCAGGTCTATGATGGAGAGGTTTGGAGATGAGTGTTCACAAATCCTATGATCGGCGATGATAGAATTTATTGGGTGTAGTTTGTTTCATTTCCATGAATTCTAGTAGTGCTTGGGTCACTGATAGGGGATGTTTTCTACTAGATCGATGAGGTCACAGTTTTGCTGTTAGACGGGGTCGCATCCTAGAGGACATGATTGCAGATCCACGATGATTTGATTTGGGATCTTGCATTTTGGTACAGTCATATCATGAGCTACATGATGTAGTATACAAGAATGGTGTGGCTCTTTCTATAGGGGTAGTCTTACTAAAACTTTGGACATGGTAGAACATTCCTGTTTCGAGGCTGATTGCTAGGAGAGCACATGATCCACACTGGCCATACATATTTCTCTACGAGGGAGTGATTGTCAAGCCTCATTTGGGAAAATTAGATTTTTTGTTATTAATTCTTGATGATATGTATCAGGTTGTATGGTGTCCCTATCTAGGTTTCAAGTCCTAGAAATAGGATGATGTAGAGCTTCCCTATATGATCTCTCATTTTTGGATGTTTGGTCGGTCTCCATTGATCATTGAGAGATTTTTCTTCTATCGATTACTCTGACAGTTCGATAGGATAGAGGATATCCCATAGGGATTTGAATTATATGCACAGGTAAAGGCAGAGAGGTTAATATGGGGTCCACATGTTGATTTTGAGGATTCCTATGATGAGAATTCTAGGAATGTGCTACATAGTTTTGGATATGTGAGATCATGTGGTTGATTTAGGTATGTTAGCAGATTATATACAGTGGTTCACACAACATAGATTCCCATGATTAATAGAATCCTAGTGAGTTCATTCCTGATATGGATGATCCATCTGACAATGATGGGGTCGATGGTGGAGGAGATGTAGTCAAATATAGAGAGATCAGTGAGTTCCTAAGTGGGGTGGTCGTAGCAGAGTGTGTGGCATATTTCGAGTGAGAGGTGTTAAGGTGAGAGCAAGGGGTGGAGGATTTGGTGTTAGATATGCTTAGGTTCCTCCAAAATTTTGGAGATAGAGATGACAAATAGTAGCCAAACAAGCTTAGTTATCTTAGGCTAGATAGGGTATACCATAGATATAGGTTCCTCCTCAGATTTCCCCACAGGTAAATGTTGCACATGTTTCACCATAGGTTCATGTTGTAGGTCACAGATTCCAAGTGCTCCATAGGTACCAGTTCCTCCAAAGGAACCACAGGCTATAGACACCTTGACACAAGATGTCAAGACTTGGTAGGATGGTATGACAACTATGAGTAGATAGATTCATTAGGTTGCTAGCATGATGTAGCAGTTTATGACCATGATGACACAGAGGCCTAGTGTAGCTAGCACTAGTCAGATACCTCAGACAAATCCTGGAAGGTCAATGGGCATAGGTATAGATGTCATAGGTGCTCCTCATGGGATAGGTGGTATAGGTGGGAGATGTGATATAGGTGGTTCCCCTAGTTGAGTGACGATTCTCATTTTTTTTATATCGATGTACCATATGTATTTTAATCATGATGTACCTCTTTAATGATGATGTTTCTTTGATTATACATGATGACATTTTATTTCCACTACTATGATGATTTGATTCACTCTTGATTTCCATGATTATCTGATGATTATATGAGACTTCCTTTTATTATATGGTTTCTATTTGATGTTATGATGCATTTACGTTATATGTTATGGATGCCATGTCTTATATATGACATAGTTAGATGGATGAAAAATGTATGCAAAATTTATTACTAAATGATTTTACTTTATGATGTATGCAATTCTAAATGGTAAATGCAATGCAATAGACTTAAATGAATGCATTCTCTTTTTGTAATTTGATAATACAATATATCACTAAGATGCACTTATATGAATGATGAAATGCATATAATGATTTTGGATAATGAATAATGTTTAATGATCTATAACTTAAAAATAATAATAATTAATGATTAATGAATACAATGATAAATACAAAACAAAGTCTCTTATAAATGATTTGAATTAAGAAACTGATGATGTGAATCCTCTTTTGATGATGTTGCTACCCCTTTAGCTTAGGAAAATCCTTTTATGCCATTTAATCTAGAATGCCAGTGCAACTAACTATCATTTTTGCAAAGAAATGCAAATGGATATATTTTCATCATTGATCCTTTTGAACTAGGAGCATATATAACCATTAATGGTTGGATAAACACACCATGATGATATGAATACTGCTTTCAAATAGATTTCAATCAGTCAAAATTAGTACAACCCTCACTAGTTAGAAAATCCAACTATGGGAGTCTAAATATTGGTTTCATCAGATTCAATGTTACAATTGGATGTTGGTATTAAGATATGGAAAATATAAATATCCAAGCTATTTTTTTACATAAAAAACAAAAATTAACTCTCCTCCATATGCAAATGTTCTCGATGATTCTTTGATGATCATGTCATTATACAAGTTTACATATCGTAGTGAATCATCCTCCAGATAGTTAGACTACAAGAAAGAAAAGATGTCATGCTTTCATCATTACTAATCTAATCAAAATATCATCAATTGTCTAAAAATAAATGACTCAAGAAAACAAAAATTCTCAAAGAAACTATAAGTGCTTGTATTGTTTGTCATTTTTCCAATAGAATTCCATCCATTCTGATCTTGTGATTACTTTGCAAATTTTTAATCCTAATAATAAGGTCTCAAAGGTCAAGGATCAAGTGTCGAGATTGAATGTTTGGTATGAACAATGATGTAAATCAAAGGTTCAAATTCTATCTATCGAAGTTTTCTAGAAAATCCATTGGTTTGAAAAGAATACCCCCAAGTGCAAATAAACAAAGAATAACCTGGGAGAAATGAAATCCAATGATGAAAAAGGCTTGATAGAATGTTTTTCACTTTATTAGGACTATGCACAAATGATGCATGCAATTAGGAATGTACAAATGAGATGGAGTAAAATAGTATGTACAAATGCAACTAGGAAAGATTGAAGGGTCAAGAAGGCTCCTATTTACCAGGTTTTCACCCTCCTAAATTTATTTCTCTTTTTCTCTTTTTTGCATTTTTTTCTAACAAGCTACATATTGCTAGGTTTTCACCAAGGCACTTTTTAAATTTTTTAATTTTTTCAAATTTTTTGATTTATTACCAAGGCACCTCTTTACCATGTTTTCACCAAGATAACAATTTTTTTGAGGATCCATATTTGAATGTTTTTTCTTTCTTCATGCTCAATTTTCCAATGTTTTCACTTTTTCAAGACTACTTCCATTATTTTTTTTGAATTTATTCAGGATCTTTTTTCACTATTTTTGGCTTCTTTCAAGATCTCTTTTCACTATTTTTGGATTATTTCAAGATCTCTTTTCACTATTTTTGGATTATTTCAGGATCTATTTTCACTGTACAGAGTATGGTGCTTTCTCTCATCTGATACTCTTTCATCCTATACACTTTCATATGAATAGGTATAAAACCTCTTTAAATGGATGCTATTGATAGGTTCTTGTAACTCTTCTCCTTCACAATCAGCTAGTCCATATGTCCCAGTGCCAAAAGAAGAAGTAATCATAAATGGGCCTAACCAATTTGCTTCCTATTTTCCTTTCTTTTCTCCTTCCACTTGATTCTTATGATTTTCTCACAGCACTAAGTCCCCATCTTGAAATTTTCTAGATATTATCCTCTTTTTATAGTTCCTTGACATCCTGTTTTGGTACACTTTGAGATGCTCATATGCTTGGGTTTGATGTTCTTCTAGAAACTCCAACTGTTAAAGTCTAGAAACCCTATAATCTTCATCTATTATCAACCCTTGTAAAGAAATTAAATAAGGGATCTCAACCTCTACAGGAAATACAACTTCTACCCCATAAACCAATGAGAATGGTCTGGCTCATGTTGTTTTCCTTATACTAGTCCTATATGCCCATAATGTTGGATTTAATTGAACATGCCAATTTCTTCCTGAATTATCAACTATCCTTTTCAATATGGTGAGGTTGTTTTTGTTTGTTTCCTCTACTTGTCCATTCCCTGGGGATAATAAATGGAAGAATAATGATGTATAATATGAAACTTGTCACATAGATCATCCACATCATTGTTTTTGAATTGCTTTCCATTATTTGTAATTATAGCATGAGGAATACCATATCTACAAATCATGTGATTTATGATAAACATAGAGATTTTCTTACCTGTTACAATTGTCAAAGGCACAACTTCTACCCATTTAGTGAAATTTTTAGTTGTCGTTATGATGTATTTATGACCATTGGATGAAGGTAGAAAAATCATCCCTATTAAATTAGACCCCCATTGATAAAAGGGCCAAGGTGTGATCATTGGGTGTAAATCTTGTGTTGGCACATGGATCATGTTTCCATGATATTGGCATTTCTGACATACCTTAACAAAGTGACAAGCATCCTTCTCTGTAATTGGCCAAAAGTATCCCATGTGAAGAATTTTCGTATCTAGGTTTAACCCACTAGAGTGAGACCCACATATGCCCTCGTGAACCTCTCATCAAGCTATTTTTGATTCCTGCTCCTCTAGAAAAGTAAGAAGCATTCCATCAAGACTTTTGTGATACAATGTGTCACAAATGATGGTATAATAGGAATCTTGGTGAATAAAATGTCTCTTTTGATTGTGGGTTTAGTCCAAAGGTAGAGTTTAGTCTTGGAGATAAGTGAAAATAGGTCCATACCAAGGTGAGTCATGTCCAACTAAAATCCATATGACTTTGGAATAAGTAAGGTAAAATGCGGGTCTTACCAACTCTTCTACAAAGAAATCATATCTGGCATTCTGTTACGGAATATATCCATGGCATCTTTTGCTCTATTTCTGTCCCTTGAAATTTTCTCAAAAGTTATTAAAGAATTTTTTTTCTTCCAATCATCTATCATTTTCTTGTAGGGCACCAAATTGTCATGTTTTTTTTGGTACTCTTCATTTATCTGATTTATGATTAGTTGAGAATCACCATACACTTGGAATTCAGTCACCTTCCATTGTAAAGCCATCTTGATGCCTATGACTAGGGATTCATACTCCATAATGTTGTTGGTACATGGAAAAATAATTTTGTATGATTTTAGAATTGTGTAACCTTCAGGAGTAATTAAAAGAGTGCCTGCCCCCGATCCATGTTGAGTGTAGGGACCATCAAAATAAAGTTTGCATGTTTTAGCCTCCATATTAATTATCTCTAAATTTGGAAATTCCACTTGAATAGCATGATTATCTACTAAAGAAGACTACGCCAATTGATCAACTATCACTTTTCCATTGATGGATTTTATATCCACATGTTCTATGTCAAATTCACTCAACACCGTCACCAATTTGGCTAATCTACATGTAAGAGCTATTTTTCTAAGTAGATACTTTAAAGGATTGATTTTAGCAAAATGCTTGACTTTGTGTACCAACATATAATAGCATAGATTTTGGGAAGAAAAACTACCACTAAGAATGCTCGATCAATGAAACTGTAGTTGAGTTCATACTTGACCAAAGTTCTACTAAGCTAATAGATTGCCTTTTCTTTACCATCCTTGTCTTCTTGATCTAACAACACCACCAAAGAACATTCAATTGCCAAGATTTATAATAGTAATGGTTTATCCTTGATAGGTGGAAAAAAAAAGGGTGGAATCATCAAATATGTATTTAATAGTGTGAAAGCTTCTTCACATTGTTCATCCCACTTGAATATTGTATCCTTCTGTAAAAGTCTAGTAAAAGAATGACACTTTTCCACCAATTGGGATATAAATCTTCTTATGGACTAAAACCTTCCTTGCAATGACCTCATTTTGATTATGTTCTTAGGAGCCTCCATTTCCATGATAGCTTGAAATTTTTCTAGATCTACCTCTATCCCCTTTTCCAAAACTATATAACCCAATAATTTTCTAGATTGAACACCAAATGTGCACTTCATAGGGTTTAACCTAAATTTGAATTCCTCCAATCTTGTAAAACTCTTCTCTAGGATGTGTAAATGCTCTTTCCTTTCCTGTGATTTAGCTAATATATCATCGACATAATCTTCAATAAATGTATGCATCATATCATGAAAAATTGTGGTCATTGCCCTCTGATAAGTAGCTCCATCATTTTTAAGGCTGAAGGACATGACATTCCAAGAAAATGTACCCCATGGGAATGTGAAGGTTTTTTTTTTTTTTTAATCCCGTGGTGCTATCTTAATTTGGTTATATATACTAAATCCATCCATAAGAGAGACCATAGAGTGTCATTTTGTCAAATCCACTATAGAATCGATACTAGATAATTAAAAATCATCCTTTGGGCATACCAAGTTGAGGTCTTGGAAATCCATGCATATTCTTATTGATTTATCATGTTTTGAAACTGGAAAAATATTAGATATCCATTGGGAATAAGCTATAGCCCTTATAAATCCCACTTTCAACAATTTTTCTAATTATTCTTTTACTAGCAAGGCTCTATGAGGATGCATTTTCCTTAACTTTTGTTTTACCGTCTTAACTCCCGGTCTTACATTAAGGTGATACATAATAAAACTTGGATTTAACCCTGACATATCTAAATAAGACCTTGCAAAGTTAATGTTAGGGATTTTTCTTGTATGAATCACAGTGCTTGAAATGACTACTTGAACACTATGCCTCCTGATACTGATTCATATACAAGAAAAGCCTAATTGCTAAGGACTGGATAAGATCCTTCTTCATTTTTGAGTTCCACATATACTCAGGCAAGTTTTACCTCTTTATGATTACTGATTACATAGTATATATATATGAATGTGGACACTGATTTTCTATTAGGAGCTTATTAAATCAACTTTATGAAACACTCTGCATATGACCAAGCATAACCAAATGCAAAAGCTTAACCAGACAAACCATGATTGAAAATATAGAAAAAACCAGTGATATAAGGACTTTCATCCTTCTTGCTTTTGAGGAGGGATAACCTAATTGATTCTCTCTCTAAGGAATCATTAAAATGGACTGTATTCCTCAATACAATCAACTAAACATATATGTTCTTGATAACAGAAAGTAAAGATTTTAATATTTGAATGGTTTTTTGATGAATAAAACCACTAGACAAATCAAGACCAGTGCCTTATCTATTGGGAAACAGAGTCAAATAACTACACATCTCCAGAAAACCCTCCAACTCCAAACATACAAAAACCAAGTGAAGTGCCTTACAAATCACTCTTCTCAGTCCAATATCCGGACATCAAATTCGTATGCAAATTTTGAACTCTCAGATTTTACCTCTCAGAATTAATCCCTCCTTGAAAGAAACTCAGAGATAAAATCACAAATACCTTATAATTGGTGCATTAAAATGCCTTACAGATTAACACACAAGAATTGAAACTAGACATACAAAGACATCAATAGATATTGCATAGGGATTCCATTGTTTTTTATTGAAGAATCATCTAATTCTGCATATTTACAAGACAAAGAGACACAGAAAAATAAGACTCCATGAGCCTGAATACTCCCCAATAGCTTGAATTTCAACATCCTCTTACAATCAGAAGAAAATCCAGATATAGGAGAAAAGGGGAAAACAATCCTGTCACCAACACCTGTCTACTTCCAAAAAATATTTGCAACTGTTCAAACAGAAACTGCAAAAATCTGATTTGATTTTCCCTCAATTGGTCTGCAAAATCATCTTCTTCATTTCGATAACTTTTCGACAACATATGATACTCCATAGTTTGGACAAGATTTTCCCTTTGAAACTTTAATTCAAGTTGTCCTTCCCGTGTAGATTTTCATTTAAAGATCTGAAATATTTGCATTAATTCAATAGTTTGACTATTGAATAATATTTCAATTTAATGTTTTAATCTCATTTTACATTGCACGAATTCAATAGATTTTTAAATATCATGTTAAAACCCTTTTCCAAAAGTGACACGTGGCAGCCTCTGATTGGCCTGCAAATCCATTGGGTGCCATGTGTCAGACATGCCAAGTGGGCCAATGGCTTAATGGCTTAATGGTTAGCTGGTGAGCATCTTTCCATTAAGCCATTAAGAAAACCCTTAGATCCTTTTGAAGTTGCTCACCTTTTAACCCACTTGTCTTTTGTGATGGATTTAATTGACTATTTCCCCACGATGAACCAGAATGTGACACTTGTCGCAAGGGCTTAATGGCTTAATGGTTAGATAGTGTGCATCTTTCCATTAAGCCATTAAGCCTACCTTTGGATCTTGTGGAAGATGCACACTTTTTAACTCTTTTCCATTTGTGATGGATTTAATCAATTATTTCAATGAATTAATTACTAATCCAGGATGAACCAAAATGTGACACTTGTCGCAAGGGCTTAATAACTTAATGGTTAGATAGTGTGCATCTTTGCATTAAGCCATTAAGCCTACGTTTGGATCTTTTAGAAGATGCTCACTGGTTAACCAAATTTTTGAAAGAATTTCAAAATAAAAAATATTATGAAATCTGCACATCTCACCAGAATGCGGCAAGTGTCATCCTCTGATTGGTTCGCAGGTCCACTTGGTACCACATGTCAATTTATGATTGGTGCCTCTGAACTACATTTGACTTGCACCACTTGGTACCTACTGGGCACCACATGGCATCCTTTGATTCACTGACTGATCCACTAGGCACCACTGGTCTGCCATGTCATCACTACGGGTCCCGCCAAAATTTGGGTGTCATTCCTTGGGCATGGTTTTCAAGGAAAGCACCAGCTCCTACGTGCTTGGACATAGCCTCTCATTTCTTCTTCATATGTCATATTTTGTCTTTTTGGTTATAAAGTCTTCGAAATCCCATTGAGGGATACATGTGGGATATTGGGTTTTATGTTTTTTAAATCATTTGTGCTTTTTCATTCAAAATTATGTGGTCCCTGCCACACACTAAACCCTTCACTCTGAGCTGCGTAGTCTCAAAGAGCTCTTGCTCTATACTTCAAACAGTTATACATGTGTTTTCATATTTAAATTCTCATAAATACACAAGCACAAACAATATGGGATAAATGTTCCTTCCCATTTTCAAGCTTTCTGAGATTTTTTACGCTGGCAAGGTTATTGAATTTGGCTTTATACCAGCTAGTTGCATTGCTTGAAAGTTTTTAAAGCCTTATCAAACATTCTGTGCACCCTGAACCATCTTCTCAATTTCCTCTTTGCTCAACTGAGCCTTATCACTGGTGGTAGTGATCTTGTTCTTCTGATCGGTGGTCTTGTCTTCGGCTGATACGCTGAGACTGCCACTGTCATCAATGTCGAAGGAAATAGTGATTTGAGGGACACCCCTGGGAGCAGGAGGGATTCCAGAGAGTTCAACCTTGCCCAAGAGATTTTTGTCACGAGTTTGAGTCCTTTCACCCTTGTATACCTCGATAAGCACACCAGGCTGATTGTCTGAGAAGGTAGAGAAGACTTGTTCCTTCTTATACTTTCTCTTGAATTATTGGACAAAGTGATTAACCATCCCATTGTCAAAATATTCTCCACCCAAATGGGTGTCTCCAGCAGTGGCCTTAACTTCAAAAATACCTTCTTCGATTGTCAAAAGAGAAACATTAAAAGTACCACCGCCTAAATCGAAAACCAATACATTTTTCTCACCCACGATGGTAGCCTTTTTATCTAAGCCATAAGAAATGGCGGAAGCAATGGGCTCATTAATGATTCTCATAACATTCATACCAGAAATGACACCTGCATCCTTGGTAGCCTATCTCTGGGAATCATTGAAATAAGTAGGGACAATGACAACAGCATTTTTAATTGTTGACCCTAGATAAGCCTCTGCAGTTTCCTTCATCTTCAATTTATCCAACATAGTCCAATTTTACATTTGATCAAGAAGAATTAAGCTAGCAGCCAATAAATACAATTTTTATACCTCTACAAAACTGATTTCATTAATGGCAACTAGCCTTTGCGGCTGGCCTTAAAAACTGACAAAAACCAGTAACCGGGATGTGGTGATGGGCACACACTTCATGTGATTGACATTCTTCCATTCTGAAAAGTGGCAGCTGATGAAACCAAATAGGTGAAAATATTTTAATCGCCCAAGTTGCCTATTTAGAACAATTCTACAAGTCACACTGTCAGATAGCGGTAAACACATTTGGTTTTGACTTTGAAAACAAGTCAAATGATCTCCTGAGAATTCAAGCCTCTGGATGTTGGAAGTATGTGATATGGATGATATAGATCTAGAAGGGGGCCTCTTGACAGTTATCCAGGCACATTTGGAAATCCTTCAAAAGTAGCCACATGAAAATGCAGAAAACCGAAAACATAAGGAATACCAATTTCTGCAAATGAAAGGAAACTTGGAAAGTGTGCAAGCAAAACCCTCAGAATCTAAGACCTAGAAAAATTGAAGTAAATTTTGTCTATAATTCAGGGAAACCACTTTCCTAATCTGACCAGTCACAACATTCAATATATAACCTTGCAAACAGGGCCTCCGACCAAGCTGTGCAACTGATCTGCATCAAATTGTTAGAAACTGCAAACGGAATCAGATTGGCAAATTGGACAAACGGATTCATCATGACATGAAAATCATCATTATAGCACATTTCCATACCTATAAAATAGGGGAACTTTCAATTATCCATTCCATTCAACCGGGTGTGAAATTGTAAGACCTCAAAGTAGGTCATTCAGAAATCTACACTTGACAATTTGGCACACTGATAGAAACTGCAAATGGAATGGGCTTAGCAAACTGACCAAATGGACTTGTCATGACCTAAAGATGGGGGATTAAAAACTATTTGACCTCTGTAATGGAGTACAAAAGGAATTTTTTCAATTAGGTCATAAGGTCAAAAGTTACAGTTGGTCAAACAGGGGTACTCAGAATTCTTATCAATTACACAATGCACGACAACAGTAAACTACCTACTTTGATGGATTTGAAACCTAGACAAATCATATCGAAATGACTTGGGATTCAAAAAATAGGTTCTCTGATACACATACTCAACTTCCCCAAAGTGGCAGGTCATGAAACATTTCTGGGTGCAAAATATTCAAAGGCAAACTAGGCCAGTTACAACAGATTGACAAGTGCCTAAAACAAGACATCATGAAATAACTTGAAACTTGAAACTAATGAATTGAGATGTCTTCAAATGTCAAAACAAAGGTGATTAGCACTTTACATGCATGGTAGACCTTAGAATTTCATCAGGGAAAATAGGCTCAAAAAGCACTTTAGGGGGTCAAAATGCAAAATTTTAACATGGTACTTCAAAAACCCGTACTACTTTTTTCAGTCCCAACAGTGGCTCTGATTGTGGATGCGTGCTCCATGTGCGCATGTAGAGAACTGTCAGAATCTCATGGTACAGGAGACCACCCAAAAAGAAATCAGAATTTATCTCCACTTTCTCTCTCTTCTCCTTTGAAAATTTTCTCCAAAAACAGGGAACCTCTTATTGAAAGGAAACACACCGCGCAACTGAAAGGAAAGCGACTATACAACATGTACATTATTTACAAAAAACCTCAAACATCTCCACAACTAAAATCAACACTTGCCTCTATCATAAACCTGATTTTCATTTTCATTTTCTTGAGGTAAGCTGAAAGTATCATTGATATCAGTTTCACCAATTTCATGTACATCTTCAATCTCCTTGTTTGGAAAAACAAAATACCTCTCTTCATTTTCATAGTGCATATAAAAACCAAACACACTTTCTTCATCTTGTTCACTATGAAAATATACATCAGCATGCTCATGAATATTAATATCAAAATGAAGTTCATCCTCATAAACTGATTTATGCATGCAATCAATTGGAAACATAAAGTGCTCAACCTCTACTTCACCAAATGAGTCATATATGTCACTAATTTGTAACTCACCTTGTGTATCCAATTGGTAGTCAAATGAGTAATCAGACTTGTATTTACACATGTCATCAACATCAGCCTTGGAAATTACTCCACAATTTTTTAGTGTATCTTCACAATCACACACTGAATTAGCAACAACATGAAAGTAATCATCATAAAACTTGTTATCATATGCCAGTTGATTTTCAACAATTACTTGATCATATCTCTCATCATCAAACACAACATTTTCATCGTAATCACTGTCACAACTAGAAGAGAAGAAATCTGATTTCTTTCTGCAGCATAACCCCGTATCATCATCAAAATCACAACTAACCAAATCTGAAACTTCATCATGCTCTTCAAAAAGCAGATTGATAATTCAATGCAAAGCTCCTTTGTACACATTTTGACAAATGATGGGCTGATCCATATCAACATCCTCATCATACAGCGGGTTAACAAACACCTTGAAACCACTTTCAACATCAACATCATGTGTACTTTCAACATATGAGGAAGAAAAATCATTTACAACTTTATGGCATTTCTTTTTCACAATTAGGTAACTCATCATTATGTGTAATGTATTCTTCAACTACTTCTTTATCCTCATAATGTAATGATGAAATTCCTTCAAAACTATCAACTAGAAGTTGATTTATACCATGCAAGGATAAAACATCATTTTCAGATTGGGAAGAAAGAACTTTACCTTCATATTCATGAGAAAACTCACTCCCATCATTTCTCTCTCCTTCCCATGTTGCATCGGACTCATAGGATGATGGACAAAAAATTTCAATGTCCTCACCTTCACTTGGATAACAAGTTTCAGCCTCATCATCATCACTAGACTGTGGTACATACTGATCACTTTCATTTTCATTTGATGCCCCTTCATGCCATGACTTATCAACACTCTTGTTCTCATCACTTGAAACACAAATTTTAGCTTCTTCATTCCTATAAGACTGAGATGCATGTTCTTCAAAATCATCATCAGTAACATTCTCATCATAATACAATTTATTAATAGGAGAAGAAACAACTGAAATCACTTCTTGCATTTGGGAAAAATCAAGTGAATCAAATTTATCATCTACTGCTATAATATTACAAACACATGTGTTCTTTTCAACAAAAATAGAATCAACTCTTTGTGACAAAGAAACTTCAACAACACATATTCTTAAGTCTGAAATTTCAACAACATTATTTGCAACAGCAGGGCATACTACATGCTGATATGAATTTGAAACTTTAACATGACATTCACTTCCACTTTCAAATGCATCTTGCCAGAAAAATCCTCTAGAGAAATGATTCTTTGTCAGTCCGTACTTCATGTTATTTTCAATCTCTATAGCTTCCATGAATGCTTGATGCAAAGTCTTAGGTTCTTTATCCTGCAACAAATAGCTCATATCCTTATCAAATGCATCAAAGTAGATGACTACACACACTTGATCATTGGGTCTACAATTTTCAAGGATATCATTATAAACTTTTCCGAATCCGATGTTAAAATTAGGAACTAGTTCTTCATTCTCAATCCTAATTTGTAACAACTTAGTAAATGCATCATGTGCATTTACTCTTTCACCGAATTGCTACATGAAGGTTGAATGCAACTCACTCCAAGAGGATATCAAACATGTTGGTAAAAAAGAAAACCACTCACGAGAATCATCCCTTAAAGTTAGGACAAACAATTTCATATGAACATCTTCATGTGCAATCTCAAAATCATCCATCAAATCAACAAACAACTGAATATGCAGACTTGCTAAATCATGTCGTTTCCCACAAAATATTGGCAATTGGTCTCTAATGCCATTAGGAATAACATTGGGAAAACCATGTATTCCATAAAAAAAAATGGCATGTACCTTCTAGTAGAGATAGATCTATTGATACTAGTGATGGGTTGCCCACTAGGTGAACTGAAATCTTCCATTCTTCACAGATTTAAGAATTTATTCACCAAAATGAAAGTCAGATTTCTATCTTGCAGCAGATCTATAATCTCTCCACTAAATTTTACAACAGCATATTTCAATACTTCACATCAAACATGCTGAAACCTTTTCTTACTGAAGTATGCAACCAAACTCAAAAGCTCTCCTATTTTGTGCTAAAACCACTTAATGGAGAACAACCATTTTTATAACTTTCTTTCATGAAAAGATGAAGATTACCTGGACCAGAATTGTAGTGGCTGCTCTTCTTTCTTTCTTGACTTGAAACACTGCAGATTTACAACCTTTTGTGTAGCTTCATCAGGTTCTTTCTTGGTAGATTCACCATCTCCTTATAGAGGAGACCTTTCAAACATCAAAAGCTATATGTCAAATTATTTTCAATTTTGGGTTCATTCTAACCAGCAAAGTCACACAGACGTTTTCTTCCTTTTGTTGCAAATAGAAACACACTGTCCAGGCAATTCACACAGAGAGATCTAAACAAATTTCAGATTCGTTTTTCTAACACTCTTTCTTGATCAGATTTGAATATTGATTCAGCCAAGCAAGGAATCATACATCTTAAACTTGCTGATCTTAGACATCAAATAACAACTGATAATCAAAAATTACAGTGGCACAAAACAACCAAGGTTCTCCTAATTCAAATACAGTTGCCACCGATAACATGTATGGGATTAGGATTCACAATCTGTTCCAGAAATGAAGCAACAAATGATTAGCTCATATGATCTTTTAACATCCACTTCTCTGACAGATTATAATTTATGGGGTATTTTGATTTGTAACTTTTAATACTAGAGATTTACTGATTTCTTTAACAAGATTTTATCATTGCTATCCCCAGCATTTTTAATGAACTCAGAACTGGATCAAAAGATTCTGAAAATAAAGTACCCAAAAATCTAGAATAGATTAAACATGATTTCCTACAACCCGTCCCCAGTAGAGTCGCCATTTTGTTATGGATTTTTGTTGTATGAATCATAGTGCTTGAAATGACTACTTGAACACTATGCCTCCTGATATAGATTCAGATACAAGAAAAGCCTAATTGCTAAGGATTGGATAAGATCCTTCTTCATTTTTGAGTTCCACATATACTCAGGCAGGTTTTACCTCTTTATGATTACTGATTACACAATATATATATGAATGTGGACATTGATTTGCTATTAGGAGCTTATTAAATCAACTTTATGAAACACTTTGCATATGACCAAGCATAACCAAATGCAAAAGCTTAACCAGACAAACCATGATTGAAAATATAGCAAAAACCAGTGATATAAGGACTTTCATCCTTCTTCCTTTTGAGGAGGGATAACCTAATTGATTCTCTTTCTAAGGAATCATTAAAATGGACTGTATTCCTCAATACAATCAACTAAACATACATGTTCTTGATAACAGAAAGTAAAGATTTTAATATTTGAATGGTTTTTTTATGAAGAAAACCACTAGACAAATCAAGACCAGTGTCTTATCTATTTGGAAACAAAGTCAAATGAATACACACCTCCAGAAAACCCCCCAACTCCAAACATACAAAAACCAAGTGAAGTGCCTTACAAATCACTCTTCTCAATCCAATATCTGGACATCAAATTCGTATGCAAATTTTGAACTCTTAGATTTTACCTCTCAGAATTAATCCCTCCTTGAAAGAAACTCAGAGATAAACTCACAACTACCTTATAATTGGTGCATTAAAATGCCTTACATATTAACACACAAGAATTGAAACCAGATATACAAAGACATCAACAGATATTGCATAGGGATTCCATTATTTTTTATTGAAGAATCATCTAATTCTGCATATTTACATGACAAAGAGACACAGAAAAATAAGACTCCATGAGCCTGAATACTACCTAGCAGCATGAATTTCAACATCCTCTTACAATCATAAGCAAATCCAGATATAGGAGAAAAGGGGAAAATAATCCAGTCACCGACACTTGTCTACTTCCAAAAAATATCTGCAACTATTCAAACATAAACTGTGAAAATCTGATTTGATTTTCCCTCAATTGGTCTGCAAAATCATCTTCTTCACTCTGAGATCTTTCCGGCAACATATGATACTCCATAGTTTGAACAAGATTTGCCCTCTGAAACTTTAATTCAAGTTGGCCTTCCCGTGAAGATTTTCATTTAAAGATTTGAAATATTTGCATTAATTCAATAGTTTGACTATTGAATAATATTTCAATTTAATGTTTTAATCTCATTTTACATTGCACGGATTCAATAGATTTTTAAATATCATGTTAAAACCGTTTTCCAAAAGTGACACGTGGCTACCTCTGATTGGCCTGCAGATCCACTGGGTGCCATGTGTCTGAGATGCCAAGTGGGCCAATGGCTTAATGGCTTAGTGGTTAGATGGTGAGCATCTTTCCATTAACCAAACCCTTTGATCCTTTTGAAGTTGCTCACCTTTTAACCCACTTGTCTTTTGTGATGGATTTAATTGATTATTTCCCCAGGATGAACCAGAATGTGACACTTGTCGCAAGGGCTTAATGGCTTAATGGTTAGATAGTGTGCATCTTTCCATTAAGCTATTAAGCCTACCTTTGGATCTTGTAGAAGATGCACACTTTTTAACTCTTTTCCATTTGTGATGGATTTAATCAATTATTTCAATTAATTGATTATTTCTCCAGGATGAACCAGAATGTGACACTTGTCGCAAGGGCTTAATGCCTTAATGGTTAGATTGTGTGCATCTTTCCATTAAGCCATTAAACCTACCTTTGGATCTCTTGGAAGATGCTCACTGGTTAACCAAATTGTTGAAAGAATTTCAAAATAAAAAATATTATGAAATCTGCACATCTCACCAAAATGCGCCAAATGTCATCCTCTGATTGGTCCGCAAGTCCACTTGGTGCCACATGTCAATTTTTGATTGGTGCCTCTGAACTGCATTTGACTTGTGTCACTTGACGCCTACTCGGTGCCACATGGCATCCTCTAATTCACTGACTGATCCACTGGGTGCCACTTGTCTCCCATGTCATCACTGTGGGTCCCACCAAAATTTGGGTGTCATTCCTCAGGCATGGTTTTCGAGGTAAGCACCAACTCCTGCGTGCTTGGACATGGCCTCTCGTTTCTTCTTTATATGTCATATTGTGTCTTTTCAGTTATAAAGTCTTTGAAATCCCATTGAGGTATACATGTGGGATATTGGGTTTTAAGTTTTTTAAAGCATTTGTGCTTTTTCATTCAAAATTATGTGGGCCCCGCCACCCACTAAGCCCTTCACTCCAAACTGCGTAGTCTCAAAGAGATCTTTCTCTTTACTTCAAACAATTATACATGTTTTTTCATATTTAAATACTCATAAATACACAAGCACAGACAATATGGGATAAATGTTCCTTCCCATTTTCAAGCTTTCTGAGGTTTTATACGTTGGCAAGGTTATTGAATTTGGCTTTATACCAGCCGGTTGCATTGATTGAAAGTTTTTAAAGCCTTATCTAACATTTCGTGCGCCCTTAACCATCTTCTCAATTTCCTCTTTTCTCAACCGACCCTTATCACTAGTGGTAGAGATCTTGTTCTTCTGATCGGTGGTCTTGTCTTCGGCTGATACGTTGAGAATGCCACTGTCATCAATGTCGAAGCAAACAGTGATTTGAGGAACACCCCTGGGAGTAGGAGGGATTCCAGAGAGTTCAAACTTGCCCAACAGATTGTTGTCACGAGTTCGTGTCCTTTCACCGTCGTATACCTAGATAAGAACACCAGCCTGATTGTCTGAGTAGGTACAAAAGACTTGTTCCTTCTTATACTTTCTCTTGAATTTTTGGACAAAGTGATTAACCATCCCATTGTCAAAATATTCTCCACCCAAATGGGTGTCTCTAGCAGTGGCCTTAACTTCAAAAATACCTTCTTCGATTGTCAAAAGAGAAACATCAAAAGTACCACCGCCTAAATCAAAAATCAATACATTTTTCTCACCCACACTGGCAGCCTTTTTATCTAAGCCATAAGAAATGGTGGCAATAATGGGCTCATTAATGATTCTCATAACATTCATACCAGAAATGACACCTGCATCCTTGGTAGCCTATCTCTGGGAATCATTGAAATAAGCAGGGACAGTGACAACAACATTTTTAATTGTTGACCCTAGATAAGCCTCTGCAGTTTCCTTCATCTTCAATTTATCCAACATAGTCCATTTTTCCACTTGATCAAGAAGAATTAAGCTAGAAGCCAATAAAGATAATTTTTATACCTCTGCAAAAATGATTTCATTAATGGCAACTAGCCTTTGGGGCTGGCCTTAAAAATTGACAAAAACAAGTAACCGGGACGTGGCGATGGGCACACACTTCCTGTGATTTACATTCTTCCATCCTACAAAGTGGTAGCTAATGAAACCAAACAGGAGAAAATATTTTAATCGCCCAAGTTGGCTATTTAGAACAATTCTGCAAGTCACCCTGTTAGATAGCAGTAAACGCATTTGGTTTTGACTTTGAAAACAAGTCAAATGATCTCCTGAGAATTTGAGCCTCTGGATACTATAAGTATATGATATGGATGATACAGATCTAGAAGGGTGCCTCTTGATATTTATCCAGGCACATTTGGCGACACCTCAAATGTAGCCACTTGAAAATGCAGAAAACTGAAAACATAAGGAATACCGATTTCTGCAAATGAAAGGAAACTTGGAAAGTGTGCAAACAAAACCCTCAGAATCTAAGACCTGGAAAACTTGAAGTAAATTTTTTCTATAATTCAGGGAAACCACTTTCCTAATCTGACCAATCACAACATTCAAGATATAACCTTGCAAACAGGGCCTCCGACCAAGCTGTGCAATTGATCTGCATCAAATTGTTAGAAACTGCAAATGGAATCGGATTGGCAAATTGGACAAACAGATTCATCATGACCTGAAAATCATCAGTATAGCACATTTCCATGCCTAGAATATAGGGGAACTTTCAATTATCCATTCAATTCAACTGGGTGTGAAATTGTAAGACCTCAAAGTAGGTCATTCAGAAATCTGCACTTGACAATTTGGCACACTGATAGAAACTACAAATGGAATGGGCTTAGCAAACTGACCAAATGGACTTGTCATGACCTAAAGACAGGGGATTAAAAATTATTTGACCTCTGCAATTGAGTACAAAAGGAATTTTTTCAATTAGGTCATAAGGTCAAAAGTTACAGTTGGTCAAACAGGGGTACTCAGGATTCTGATCAATTACACAAAGCATGACAACAGTAAACTACCGACTTTGAGGGATTTGAAACCTAGTCAAAACATATCAAAATGACTTGGGATTCAAAACATAGGTTCTCTGATACACATAATCAACATCCCCAAAGTGGCAGGTCATGAAACATTTCTGGGTGCAAAATATTCAAAGGCAAACTAGGCCAGTTACAACAGATTGACACTTAGGCATAAATTCAAATTTTGACAAGTGCCTAAAACAAGACATCACGAAATAACTCGAAACTTGAAACTAACAAGCTGAGATGTATTCAAATTTTAAAACAAAGGTGATTAGCACTTAACATGCATGGTAGACCTTAGAATTTCATCAGGGCAAATAGGCTCAAAAAGCACTTTACGGGGTCAAAATGCAAAATTTTAACATGGTACTTCAAAAACCCTTACTGATTTTTTCAGTCCCAACAGTGGCTCTGACTGTGGATGCATGCCCCATGCGGGCATGTAGAGAACTTTCAGAATCTTATTGTACAGCAAACCGCCCAAAAAGAAATGAGACTTTATCACCACTTTCTCTCTCTTCTCCTTTGAAACTTTTCTCCAAAAATAGGGAACCTCTTATTGAAAGGAAACACACCACACAACTGAAAGGAAAGCAACTATACAACATGTATATTATTTACAAAAAACCTCAAACATCTCCACAACTGAAATCAGCACTTGCCTCTATCATAAACCTGATTTTCATTTACATTTTCTTGAGGTAAGCTGAAAGTATCATTGATATCAGTTTCACCAATTTCATGTACATCTTCAATCTCCTTGTTTGGAAAAACAAAATAACTCTCTTCATTTTCATAGTGCATATAAAAACTAGACACACTTTCTTCATCTTGTTCACTATGAAAATATACATCAACATGCTCATGAATATTAATATCAATTTGAAGTTCATCCTCATAAACTAATTTATGCATTCTATCAATTGGGAACATAAAGTGCTCAAACTCTACTTCACCAAATGAGTGATATATGTCATGAATTTTTAACTCACCTTGTGTATCCAATCGGCAGTCAAATGAGTAATCAGACTTGTATTCACACATGTCATCAACATCAGCCTTGGAAATTACTACACAATTTTTTAGTGTATCTTCACAATCACACACTGAATTAGCAACAACATGAAAGTAATCATCATAAAACTTGTTATCATATTCCAGTTGATTTTCAACAATTACTTGATCATATCTCTCATCATCAAACACAACATTTTCATCGTAATCACTGTCACAACTAGAAGAGAAGCAATCTAATTTCTTTCTGCAGCATAACACCGTATCATCATCGAAATCGTAACTAACCGAATCTGAAACTTCATCATGCTCTTCAAAAAGTGGATTGATAATTCCATGCAAATCTACTTTATACACATTTTGACAAATGATGGGCTGATCCATATCAACATCCTCATCATATAGCGGGTTAAAAAACACCTTGAAACCACTTTCAAAATGAAAATCATGTGTACTTTCAGCATATGAGGAAGAAAAATCATTTACAACTTTATGGCATTTCTTTGCACAATTAGGTAAGTCATCATTATGTGTAATGTATTCTTCAACTACTTCTTTATCCTCATATTGCAATGATGAACTCCCTTCAAAACTATCAACTACAATTTGATTTATACCATGCAGGGATAAAACATCATTTTTAGATTCAGAAGAAAGAACTTTACCTTCATATTCATGAGAAAACTCACTCCCATCATTGCTCTCTCCTTCCCATGTTGCATCAGACTCATAGGAAGATGGAGAAACACTCTCATTGTCCTCACCTTCACTTGGATAACAAGTTTCAGCCTCATCATCATCACTAGATTATGGTACATACTGATCACTTTCATTTTCATTTGATGCCCCTTCATGCCATGACATATCTGCACTCTTGTTCTCATCACTTGAAACACAGATTTCAACTTCTTCATTCCTATAAGACTGAGATGCATGTTCTTCAAAATCATCATCAGTAACATTCTCATCATAATACAATTTATTAATAGGAGAAGCAACAACTGAAATCACTTCTTGCATTTGGGAAACATCAAGTGAATCATCTTTATCATCTACTGCTATAACATTACAAACACATGTGTTCTTTTCAACAAAAATAGGATCAACTCTTTGTGATAAATAAACTTCAACAACACATGTTCTTAAGTCTGAAATTTCAACAACATTATTTGCAACAGCAGGGCATACTACATGCTGATATGAATTAGAAACTTTAACATGACATTCACTTCCACTTTCAAATGCATCTTGCCAGCAAACACCTCTAGAGAAATGATTCTTTGTCAGTCCATACTTCATGTTATTTTCAATCTCTATAGATGCCACGAACACTTGATGCAAAGTCTTAGTTTCTTTATCCCGCAACAAATAGCTCATATCCCTATCAAATGCATCAAAGTAGATGACTACACACAGTTGATCATTGGGTCTACAATTTTAAGGTATATCATTATAAACTTTTCTGAATCTGATGTTAAAATTAGGAACTAGTTCTTCATTCTCAATCCTAATTTGTAACAACTTAGTAAATGCATCATGTGCATCTACTCTTTCACTGAATTGGAACATGAAGGCTGAATGCAACTCACTCCAAGAGGATATCAAACATGCTGGTAAAAAAGAAAACCACTCATGAGCATCATCCCTTAAAGTCTGGACAAACGATTTCATATGAACATCTTCATGTGCAATCTCAAAATCATCCATCAAATCAACAAACAACTGAATATGAAGACTAGCTGAATCATGTCATTTCCCACAAAATATTGGCAATTTGTCTCTAATGCCATTAGGAATAACATTGGGAAAACTATGTATGCCATCAAAACAAAATGGCATGTACCTTCTAGTAGAGATAGATCTATTGATACTAGTGATGGGTTGCCCACTAGGTGAACTGAAATCTTCCATTCTTCACAGATTTAAGAATTTATTCACCAAAATGAAATTCAGATTTCTATCTTGCAGCAGATCTATAATCTCTCCACTAACTTTTACAACAGCATACTTCAATACTTCGCATCAAACATGCTGAAACCTTTTCTTACTTAAGTATGCAACCAAACTCAAAAGTTCTCCTATTTTGTGTTGAAACCACTTAGTGGAGAACAACCATTTTTATAACTTTCTTTCATGAAAAGATGAAGATTACCTGGACCAGAATTGTAGCGGCTGCTCTTCTTTCTTTCTTGACTTGAAACACTGCAGATTTACAACCTTTTGTGTAGCTTCATCAGGTTCTTTCTTGGTAGAGTCACCATCTCCTTATAGAGGAGAACTTTCAAACAACAAAAGCTATTTGTCAAATTCTTTTCAATTTTGGGTTCATTCTAACCAGCAAAGTCACACAGACTTTTTCTTCCTCATCTTTATACAACCACTTTAAAACTTCATTATCTTCTTCCTCTTTTGATGAGTTGTCGCTTTCTCTTACAAAATGGGAATTATATTTTTTACTTGCATGAGCACTAGTTGGCCTCCCATGTGATTTTGGAGGAGGTAAGTCAAACAAGGATAGAGAATATTCTCCCACACACTTTTGATGGATTTTTCATTATTTCTCAAACTTCTTCATTAACATATCCATCTTTTGATAATGTGTTTCTTGGACTCCTTTATTTTCAACCTAAGAGGTGTTTGAATTCCCCTCCTCTTCATTTTTAATACTTAAGTTATCATCCTTTTTTTGATTAAGTAAATAAAACTTTTTGAAGGACCCAAAAACTTTTATATGGAACTTAAAGATAATCCATTAACAACATAAAAGAGTCTATGCCAAAGAACCTAGAAAAAAAAAGCATGAAAGAAACATACAACAAAAAATGAAAAACTAAAGGCCGCAAATCGGGATACAAAATAGGACAACAATACAAAAATATAGGAAAGAAGGAAAATATAGCTAAATACATTTCCTTAGGTCCTCATCCTAGACCACCATAATATGCATCTGATCAGCATGATCCATTAGTTTTTCTAACTCCTTAGCTTCTTTTATTTCTATCTTTTTAGTGCTTTCCCAAGTGCACTTACTCGATCCAAAGGCCTCCTGATTCTTCACCCACTTCTCTATTTTATTCTTCTTTATCTTGTCAACCAAGATCTTAGCATGACCAATATAGGCTGAGGCTACATAAGCTCTGCTCCTTAATTTCCCTCATAGTCTCTTCTAATTTATCCATTTTGTTATGCAAAGTGACAAAACTAACCTCAAAGTCCCCATCTGTAACCCTAGCGTCAATCTCTTTCATGATTTTTTATAGATTAAAAACATTATTGACCAAGGAAGCATAAGAATCTACATTTTTGAACACATCCCTCATTTCCTCAAGCCACTCAATGACCGATTTTTCTCCTATTCTCATCTTCTTGAGGAGGTTTATATCACACACCACCATACGCATTTGATCTTTGAGCTTGCTGACATCATCCATCAGATTACCCAGGGTGCATGTAAAATCCACACGATAATTTTTACCCTTAATCATAGTGCTATCCCTACTTTTCTCCTTACCATTCTCCTTGTCAGCAGTCACCTTACTCCCAAGATCATCTTTGTCAATTCTTCCTACAATATCATCCAAAATCTTGTTGGCTTCTTGCAAGTTATCCTTCTCCCTCTATAGATTGTTCTAGTCTTCACCCAGATTACCTAAATCCCCATCCAAATGCTCATCTTCCCTAATCGCCTTGCTAATCTTTTCCTCATTTCTCTTCATCTGCTCAAATTTTTTTTCCTCCTCTGAAGAAATGACAATATTCTTCTTACATGTTCTTTGAATTTTATTAGTCCTTCCACTACAATTCCCTCTTTTATTTTTACCTCCATCATTCTCCCCAGCTTCCTCACATTCATCCTATTTAGTATCCTTATCTATTTCAGAATAGTCCACAACATTCTTTCCCTGCTTATTATTAGGAGACCCCTTAAATTTAATCTTTTTAGTATTTTCACCTCTCAAATCTCTTCCTTGTCTTCTTCGATATCTTTATCATTCAGCTCTTCATCCTCATCCCCTTCAGTCTCATCTTCATCTGTAAATTTACCCTTAAGGAAGGGTTATTCTGGATCTTTTTTAGTTTTCAGGAACTCAAACACCAAAAGCATTAATCCCTGGTGTGAGGCATGATTCACTTTAGGGTCCTTCTGAATTCTTTTAATAGTAAAATCCAAAGAGCTCAATAGATAGATAGGGAAAATAACTTTCTCTTCATGTCTAAAATGAATAAGCAACATGAAATGGTGGCCCTAAGCTCTGGTAAATATACTATCAAGTGTAATATAGTTAATAAAAACATATAAATAAAACCTCCAAGGCCAAGATATACACTTTGGGTTGTGGGAGGATGAGTCTACCTTAACCAACCTCTTTCTTTCTATCTCTGTATCGGGGAACCTATTTGGAGCCTTATCTGAAATACTCATGTCACTATAGAATTTCAACCCCTCCATACTCATACCTATAGCTTCAGCAATGGTCTCCTTCGTAACTTCTATATACTGGTTATAATGTTGAAATAATCACCTCCAAGCCATAATTTTTTGCACCGCTTCTCCGTAGCCAGAATGAAACCATATAGAGAAGCATTATCCTCTATAACATGGTTGCATTGGACATCAATATGTATCTCTTTGACCCCTTTACAAAAACTATTCTCATCTATGATAACAACACCACATCCAGCCACTCCCAGATTCCCTTTAGAAGCCCCATCAAAGTTAACTTTCATCTAGCCATGGGGAGGACACTCCCATCTTGCTTCATTTCTCAATGAATCCTTCTTACAATAATTCATATTCCCTTTAATATTTTTGTTCTCAAAGAAAGTAATATCCACATCCTCTGATGGTTCAATCAAATTTCCCTTCAAAAAAAGGTTCTCCAGTATAGCTCTTTTGATCTTATGAAAAACCACCTTATAAATCGAGGCCTTATTTCTAAAAACTCTATCATTTGTTTCTTTCCAAACACCCCAATAGATATCAGGTAATAAAAATTTCCATACATAAGCCACAATATCATTCTTTGAAGGTGACACCCAAGAGGTAAAAAGGCTCTGCATGTTCTCCATGAAGATCCACTCCATATTCAACAACTTTAAGCATTTATCCCATATTTTGTTCACATAAGGGAAATGAATGAGTATATAATTAACATACTCCTCATCTGGTTTGCAAAGATAACACATATTATCCATAGTAATTCCCCTTCTTCTCAAGTTATCAGTAGTTAGCATCTTATTTTGGAGCATAATCCAAAATAAAACATTAACTTTAGGAGTAAGGCCCTTAGTCCAAGCATTGGCCCAACAAGGCACTCTATGATTCTCATAGTCTTGATGATACAAACATCAGATAGAAAATTTCCATTATTATTATACTTCCATATAAGATTGTCCTTTTCCTCAATTAGAGTAACATAATTCCAGATTTTATTAAGATAGCTGAGGGATTGATTTATAACAGATAAATCAATCTAGTGATCATGCTCCTAATAGTCTGCCACTTCAAGACCAATCCTCAATTTACATTGGTCCATTAAAATATTCCACTTAGGACTCTCCTTTAAGGGATGGTCTATGATTGATTCTTCATGCTAAAAATGTTCACATTCCTTCCATCCCCAACTTTTCTTTTGACTCCCTTCCTTAAAAACTCTTTATTTCTCAAGACATTTTTCCAGATAATGGACCCTCCAAGTAGGGAAGCATAGCTAAGAAAACTTTGAATAGAAGGGAACTCCTTATTGTACTTATTCTTCCATATATTAGTCCATTTTCCCTTAGAGTTGTAAAATCTGCAAATAAGGTTAGCAAGGAGATGGTCATTTAGACTTCTAATTCTTTGTAATCCTAATGCCCCTTTTCTAACTTGTCTACAAACCTTCTCCTAGACAATAAGGGCCATCCTTTTAATCTTTTCCAACCTTGTCCACAAGAATGTTTTCTGAATTTTTTAAATAGCCTCACCATACTTTCCTAGAATTTTGAATATGTTGAGGGCATAAAGAGGTAATATTTGCAAAGTAGACCTCAAAACCTAAATCTTACCAACCTGACTCAACAAAGTTCCCTTCCACCCTTCCAATTTACTATGAAATATATCCAGCAATGAGCTCCAAAAATAATCAAGCGTCTCTAAAAAAACAGGGAGAGCTAAATAGGTCCCAGGTAGAGACTTCATCTCACATCCCAATATGTTACTTGTGTCTACGAAACTAACTTTCTCCTTTTCCTTAGTTGATGTATATGTGTTAGTTTTTCCTTGATTTGAGTTAAAGACCAAAGTGGAACTAGGACCATCTTCTTTCTTTTACTCTTTAGGAGCACTTGAGCTAGCCCCTTCACCACTATGTGGGATAAATGTCTCATTTACAAGTTTAACAATATTTCAATATTGGAAAGGTTTCACATCTCCAATTATAGTAATTTCTTCTCCCATGAAAGGAAAATTGGTACATTTATGGTATGTCGATGGTACCGCTTGCATTTCATGCATCCATGGCCTCCCTAGAAAGATGTTATGAGATAGCTTCATATCAAGAACTTGGAAAATAGTTTAATTTTTTATTGGTCCCACTTGAATAGGAAACAACACCATTCCTTTAGAAGACCTTTCCTCATTATCACAAGCTTTGATAATAATTTTATTATTTGGATGCATGGCACCTTCAGAAAATCCTAGGGATTTGACTAGACTAAATATACAAATGTTTAGACTAGATCCTCCATCAATGAGGACCCTTTTGGCACGATGCTTGTGAATCAAGACCTCTATATGCAGCAAAATATTTTGAAGATGATGTATGTACATGTCATCTTGTTCGAAAAATGAAAAACAATGAGCTTCTATAAGATGACCCACCATGTTTTAAAACCTATCTAGATCTAGATTGTCAGGAACAGTTGTTTCCACAAGGGCCTTCTCTAAGATCTCTTTATGATTTTCTAAAAGTTTCACTAAATCAAGAATTGAAATTTGAGCAGGAGTCTTTTGTAATTGACCCACAATATTGTTGTGTCGTTGAGAAGAAGATGGTTGATAATGACCAATAGTCTTAGGGATAGCTCCTTGTAAAGTAACCTTCAATGCTTGCCCCTTAGTAACCACACTAGAGGTTTCGTTTGATGGTGGGTCTTTCACAACAATAAAATTGATAGTATTATCATGTCCTGTTAAGGAATTGACAACATTATCATAGCTATGTGCAAAATTTACTTTGTTATTACCTCCTTTGTTGTTTTGGTTACTATTTGAAGACTCTCCCTTCTCATGATTGACGAAAGGGGTTTTGAAAGCCATATGATCTTCATTGTTTTGTGGCCCTTCCACCTTGATGATTTCATTATCTATAAAATCTTTTACCTCATGCTTTATTATCATGCAATCATTTGTCTTGTGCCCTCTATTTCAATGATATTCAAAAATATTAGCTTCATTTCACCATGAGGGTTTAACTTAAGGTTCCTAAGGCCTTTCCTCTGGTAAAAAAATGATGTTGTTATCAATGAGGGTCCTCAAAGCATTCTCAAGTGGTTCACCCAAAGGTTTTAACTTTCTCCTTGGTGATGTAGTAAAGAAAGATCTTGGTTTGTTAGCCTCTTGTTTGTTTTCCAAGTTGTTGGTATTGGTGTTTTTGTTGTTGTTAAATGAAACCTTGGTTGCTTGGTTGAAATTATTAGCTTGGTTTGAAGATATCATGAGATTGAAAGGAGTGGCTTTCAAATTATGTGCTTCAACAACTCCATCATTGACAATGCCCTTGTTGGTCTTCTTAAGCCAAAAGTGGTTGCTATTATTTGAAGTGCGATTATGATTGTTGCAGTTGTTGTTAGGATGATTTTTATTTTCCCTTTAAAACTTGATTTCTCCACTTTTCAACAAAAATTCTTCCGTTGTAACTCCATTTTCAATAATATCTTGAAAGGAATGTGGACATTGCAATCTCAATCAATAGTTCATCTCCATGTTCAAACTATTCATAAAGATGTACATTTTTTTTTCCTCAGGTAAACTTTTAGGGTATCGTGCAAATACTGCCCTCCATCTTTGCAAGAAAGTCAAGAATGCTGAACCCCATCATGTTGCTTTGTGTTACATAGATTTATCATGGTGACCTCATGTTTGATGTTATATGAGCAATGAGTCACAAACTTGGAAGCTAGCTCTTCAAAATTTTGAATACGTGATGGTAATTTGGAAAACAATTCCATTGTTGCTCCTCCCAAACTCCTTGGAAATAATCTCATTAAATATCTGGTATCGTGCATGAATTCTAGGCTTAAAGAAAATTATTCTCTCAAATGATCTTATAGATAAAATGCCCCCTCATACTTTTCATATATAGGGAAAACTGCATTTATGGGGAATGGTACCATAATTAGGGTTTTGTCAAATAGAAATGGACATAAAGTTTCAATTGAAAATGGCTTGGGATCTATGCTTTTCTTCATGTTATCCAATTTCATTTGAAATAATTTAAATTGTTTATTATGTGTTGATTGGATTAGCCTCATCCTCTTTCTTCTTCAATTGATTGACATCATAATCATGGGGAAGTTTCACCCCTGCTTGTGCTAGGTCAAATAAATACTTCTTCATATCTCTTTCTAGTACTTTCTCCATGAGATTCATGTAGAATGGGATTTGAACCGCCTCATCTATGCTTTCCTTGGTAGCCTACTCCTCTTGAGGGTCCTTATTTCCTCCATTATTATCAATGCCTTTATTGTCAGAGTCATCATCTCCTCCATTACCCACACTATTGTTGGCATCCTTATTTCCATTATTTTGGTTGTTAGTGGTGTCCCTATTAACAAGATTGATAAGTTCAGGGTCCATGTTTCCAAAGGGGAAATACATCCTACTTGGTTCCACTTCTTTTTCAAGTTCTATCATTTGTTGTGAGGAAGTAAATGTGTCACTTGGAAAGGGAAGTTCCTTCCTAAGATAGGTCTCATCTTCCTACAAAGTGGACTTGATATAGTGGGATCTTGTAAAATCTGGCACTAGCATGGAACAAATATCTTTGGCTTTTTACTTTGATCAATCCCTTTAACACAATTTTGAATTTCTCAATCTGAGGGGATCTGACCAGTCTGATATAATGGATAGAAAGAACTCCGAAAAGGGTATCCAAATGTAATCTCAATTTTTTTCCAAACCCTTGGGAAGTACCATCTATTTTGAATTTTCAGTCTATATGCGCTACTTCAAGGTATAGTACATCCTGCTTCAAAGTATTACACATGCTTACTGGAAAATAGGAATGTGCTACTTTCCTATTGATATGTGATTCTTTATTGTTTAAATGCGCCACTTGAGGTTTGAAAGCGCTACTTAAATGTTCACACACGCTACTTAATATATCTTTGCGCATCACTTTAGGTTTCAAAGTGTCAGGGTAATGCTTGTACGTGTCAAAATAATGTTTGAATGCGTCGGATAAGTGTGAAAGTTACAGTCTGTCATTGCTATAATATTTTTAAAAAAAAAATTTGATAATGTCATAAGATGTTTTTGGATGTTTTTATCTTTCAAAATAAACATATAACAACATCACACACACCAAATCTTGATTTTAACCCCTAATTCTACACAAAGAGTGTATATTATCGATTGTTTCCATGGGTTTTAAACAAGAAAAGCTTCTACACAATCTACCTATGGTTAAATTGGCTATTAATAACAGGCTTTACAAGCTAATAATTTATATTTTAACCATGGTTGTAATTAAGGTTCCATTCAAAATATCTTGAGTTTTATCCCCCATTATAGAGCCCCCCCACACACATAAAAACATGATTTTGCGCAATCCTAAAGGATTATTCTCAATCTATTCCATCACCCATCCCATTAAGGATGAGTGCATTTTTATTATAGTGGTTTGGATTATCATGGCTAAAATTATTGTATCCCACTTGGTTCGTTCCCTCTCACTGTCCTCGTAAGGAAAATATTGGGAGGTTGGCCCTCTAATCTCCTAGCATGTTCATCATAAAGTGAGAAATGAAGTGATCCAATAGGTTTCAAAATTTGGTTCACCCAAAAGGGTAAAGAGAATATACCTACTATCTTCCACTTCCAAACAGAATAGCGAAGATTTTTCAATTAACCACCTGTTAAAATTTTCTTTCACAAACAAGGAGGTCTAACTTTAGTGTTTGTTCATTCCCAGGTCTTTCTTTCTATTACCAAATTCAAGATGTTTTGCATTTTGATCAACTCTAAAAAAAGTTGAGAGCATAGGCCTAATTTCTCCTTTGGAAAAAATAATAGAATTTTTAATTAATACTAGATTTGGAACATTGAAATGCCACAATTTAAGAAATGTAAGAGGATGTGGAAAATACCTTCATTCGATGCTAGCAAAGGCTAGGCACATTTTTGAGATTTTTCTTACTTTTCACTACTCACCTAGTGGTGATAGTTCCATCTCCTTAGCATCCTATCCTCCAACAAGGTTAGTGAACACAACTCACACAAAATGACACAACCAAATTTTAAAACATAAAATGCTTCAATTCACTCAAATTAAGAACTAAATCAAAGATTTTCAAAGTGAAATGAATCAATTTAATGAAGCATATTTGGATTTGTAGGATTTTTGAAACTTTCATGTAAAGATCAAAGAGCTTCTCCTCTTTATTTAGTGTTTCCAAAAGATTTACATTGTGAGTTTGTTTTTCAAACCTTAAGGTCCTTTTGATCTCTCTTTCTTTCCTATGGATCCTAAGTGTGGGATTCTTCACCTTCTTATGTTCCAACATCTACAAAGTGTCAAATTAAATTCATTTAATCACCTGATCGTCAGCAAATTGAAATTTTTTTAAAATGATAGCACATGCTATTTTAAAGGATATAAAGCACTTCTTTACAGAGTACTACACACTAGTTTAATTCTACTATGCATTGCTTAAAACTTTTAAAGTGCTATTTAACAAATTACAGGTGCTATTTAATAGATCAGATGCATAAAATTAGATTTAAATATAGTAGAGAAAAGGACAGAAACCACATGTCAGAGATTTTCTTCGAAGATAAATTATTCTTGTGCTGTGTTGCTAAATCCAGTAGTGGCTGAGGCACCTTTTTCCATGTGGGGGATTGATTTCATTGGGGAGTTTTCAGAAAAATATGGTGGTGGACATAGTTGGATATTTGTCATAAAAATTTACTTTACAAAATGGATAGAGGCAATTCCTACTAAGAAGGCAACTAGTACGGTGGTCATTGATTTTTTGATGAAAAATGTTCTGACAAGATTTGGTGTCCCTATAAAACTGATAATGGATAATGCTATGTGTTTTAGGTTAGAATAATTTAAGGATTTATGTGATGAATATGGAATTATTATGTCACATTCTTCCCCATATCATCCCCAAGCTAATGGAAAAGCAGAATCTAGTAATAAGAGTATTCTACAGATTTTAAAGAAAACATTAACAATATATAAAAGAGCTTGGCATTCTAAGTTGAAATTAGCCTTATGTGTTGATAGAGTAATTCTGAAAAAGGCTACTGAGAAATATGATTTTGAATTGGTGTATCATATGCAGGCCAGAATACCATTGAATAATTTACTTCCTGTTTATAAATTTATTGAGGAAGAAGGTCTTGAAGTAAGTGATGCTATGCATAACAGAATGATCCCTTTAGTTGAATTGGATGAAATCTGAAGCGAAAGAAAACATAAAAAATTGAACAGACAACAGAAAAAGAAATATTTGTTTGACAAAAGAGCTAATAATATAAATTTTTAGCTAGATGAGTTGGTATTATAGTGGAATGCTAAGGCTGAAGACAACAGGAAATATAAATAGTTTGAATCCTTTTGGTTAGGGCCTTATATCATTCATCATAAACTTGGTAAGGATTCATATTTCTTAAGAAATGTGGATGATGAGGTATTGGAATTTCCAGTGCATGGAAAATTCCTAAAACCTTTCTTTAATTGAAATTTTCCATGCACAGTAGTCATGTATATTGATAGTTGGTTTTAGGTGTTCTAGTTTGCTATAGGTTGTACATTTTTATATATTCCAGAGTTTTGATGTAGATTTTTACGTAGTTGTGGTCTACTTTTCTAAGAGATCTAGATTCTAGTGTTGATCTTGCACTAAACCTTCCCCAGTCAGAGCCTATGTTAACACTATAAAATTTTGCAAGAATTTTTCTTTAAATAATGAAAAAATCCTGCTATGTCTTGCAAACTCTTAAACCCTAGTTTCAAATTTTTAGCCATTGGTTGTAAAATCCCTAAACCCATTGTGTTTTGTTTCTAATTTGTCCTTACCTTTTCTGAGCCACTTAAGTTTTCTTTTTTTCATGTTCTTGGTCAAATAATATTCCTCTTTATGGGTCTTTACCTTATTGCGTGATCTCAAAAGGATGTGGAATATGCTCTTTTTAATTTGAGACTTCACGCACATTAATGATCTTGATGTTGATCCTGTGGCTCATGTGTAATCTTTGATAAAACCATGAGTCATGCTTTTCATTCGGCGACCTTGAGACTCAGTTAGTCGCAAGATCTCCAGATTGACCCAAGGTAAAAGCCAAGGTTACTTTTCCCATTCAGTCGTGAGATCTCCAGATGATTTCAAGGTTAAGTTAAATATCTTGAGATTATACGAGAATCATTGATGCAATGTTGATCTTATGGTTGTCTCGTAATCTCGGAACGAATTGGGCAAGTAAATATATTCTAATATTCAACGCAATTCATTGATGAGGATCATGATTGTGTGCTTGGCGTGAAATCTCAGAACAAAGTCAAGGTTTAGGAAATGATATCATGACTTAGAGATCTCTTTAGTTGCATTATCTCGCAATGGACCAAAGTTCAAGCATGGTTATTTTGAGGTAAAGTTAGATGAAGTACAGGTTTATCTAGAGACTCAGTGCAAGTTGTTGATTGAGCTATATTTCTTACATGGTCTATTGGACTATGCATGATCTTGTATGGTAACTTGAGTTAGGAAAAATATTCAGCAACTTCAAGTTTTCTTCAGTCGTTGAATCTCCAAATTTGACCTAGGTTCAAACATGGTTAGTTCATAGTACAGATGTAGTTTACATGGAAAGGATCATGGTTGTTGATGTAGAGTAGACATCTAGGGATAACATGTAATCTTGAGAAGATTTGATGTAGTACATAAAGATTTAGAGATTAAATGTGCAACATCTATATCTTTCTGATCTTGTAGATGATGTTAAGTCTCTGAATAGACTCCATGATTAAGATATGTTCTTGCGACTTGGAAATTTGTGCAGGAGCACCTAGGTTGTAGTAGCACTTAGGCTTCAGGAACACCTAGGCTAACCTCCATGTTTTTTCATTTTGGCTTGTAATTGACATTAGCCAAGTCAAGATAGGTTAGTTGTATTTTGACCTTAGGAGGTCTTTGCAATGTAGGCTAAGTGAGTTAATGATTAGGACTAAGGTCACATTACTAGCCATTGTTTGTAGTTTTCAAATTATTAGGTTTAGTTGTTAGTTGATGGATTGGAGTCTTGAATGTGTCCTAATCTCATAAATGAGGACATAGAGATGTCATAGGGTCTTTACTGATCTTGGATCCTTGAGATAGAGAGGATAGAGGTCTTGAATTGTAGAGAGGAGGTATAATTTAAAAGATGCCAAAAGTTGTTATTTTGTTGTCATGACAACATTTGCAATAATTGAAAATGTTGTATGCAATATGGTTACATTGGATTCTTATTGATTATAGGAGTGTGGAATCAACCAAAAAGGCCCTACAATGGTGGAAGACGACATCTAGTGTAGTAGAGACTTGAATCATGCAGTTAGTTATTTCATTGTAACATTTTGTGAAGAGCAATACAGTCTGCAATTGTGTGTTTCCAGAATTCCTGAGCATTTCTTTGTGACAGTCATACTTTATGGATTGAAAGCTTCAAAGTAATGGTTTTTTTGTGTTCTTAGGAGGATTAGAGACACTTTTCATTTAGTAAGTTAGTTTATTAGATTTAGTATTTAGTTGTAGGTAAATTTTTTTTGTGTTTAAGTAGTTCACTGGTCCTGTCCTGACCAGTCAGTCTAAATATGAATCCCCCATGAAATCTAACCATGGGAAAATTCCAAGGGTAGATGGAAATGTTAGGGGAGTCAGTAGTGTACATATTTGTAGAGTTAGGAGTTAGGGAAAAACAATTAGCTATTTTTAAGACCAAACCCTAGGCGAGCATGCACTGTTTGGTTAGTGGTTTGGTGGAGAAACAGTGAGTTTCCATGAATAGGGGAATATAGATCTGTATGGTCCAAGTACATGATAAGTTAGGTTTTTGTGTTACCTTGACATACTAAGTTGGTTGAGTTCATACCAATCACTAGAGACAAGTTTTGGACAAGTTTAGCATATTTTTGCAGACTGTCTTAGTTTTTAGGCCTATTAGCCCTATAAGAGCTAGTTTATAGTAACCCTATGTACGGAGAGCTAATGATCTTAAAACCTTAAAAATATCTTGTAAGGTGAAAAAGGGTATCTAGATATGGTCTTAGATTTTCATGTTTTTTGGGAAAGTTTGAAGTTAATTGGGAAAAACTCCCTAGATAGGGCTACAAGGAATTAGGCCTCCTTAAGCCAAAAAGTGTGAACTTGATTGCAAAGAGTGAAGAGATCCCTCAAGATGGATTCCAAACTGATTGAATTTTATGTCTACATGTTGATAGACACCCCTACAAATGAATCAAGAAGGCTAGAGTGAAAATTAGCATTTAGACTCTTCTAAGTGCAAGTTGGAGAAGGGGAGATTGAACTAACTATAGGGTGTTAGTATTTCAAAAGGGTGAAGCACAAGTAGAGACTCTTGGAGAAGAGTAGGATTAGGACTTATTTAATGATCTAAGTCTAATAAGGACCTAGAGGAGATTAGGATCCTTGAAGAAGATAGAGAAGATCTTCTTGGTAGATTGTGCAAGCAAGCCCCTTGGAACGCTTACATCATAAATTCCTTTAGTTGCCTAATATCTAAATCAATCCAAGGTAAAGGATAGGTCTAGTAAAGTTAAAAGATAGTACTTCAATGATGCCTAGACAGATAGTCTCCAAATTTGACTATGGGTAAATCTTAACTTGTCGAGTCTAGTTGATTTACACAGTCGTTGAACCTTGTGATAAAGGATGGATTAAGTTTTATGCTCCAAGATTTAAGATTATGTTGCCACATGTTTCAAAGTGTAGATGAATCTGAGGGCGTGCATGTAATCTCCCAACATACTCAGAGTTAGTGAAATTTTTCAGTGACTTGGAGATTACACAGTCGCATGATCTCCAATATCACAAAATCTTGAAAACAAATCAAGGTTTAGGAAATGATCTCATGACTTCGAGATCTCTATAGTCGCATGATCTTGCAATGGACTAGAGTTTAAGTATGGTTAGTTTTAGGTTAAGTCAGATGAAGTACAGGTTTATCCAGAGATTTATCACAAGCCATTGATTGAGTTCTATTTCTAACATGATCTGATGGATTGCACATGATCTTATAAGGTAACTTGAGTTAGGCACAATATTGAGTGACTTCGAGTTTTCTTCAGTCACTGAATCTCCATATTTGACCTAGGTTCAAACATAATTAGTTCAGAGTATAGATGTAGTTTGCATGGAAAGGATCATGGCCATTGATGCAGAGAAAATATCTAGGAATGGCATGTAATCTTGAGAGGATTTGATGTAGTACAAAAAGATTCAGAGATTGAACACACATTGTTGATATGTTTCTGATCTGGTGGATGGCATTAAGTCTCTGAATAGACTCCAAGGTTAAGATATGTTCTCATAACTTGGAAATGCCTTCAGTCACATAATCTCTAAATCAAACAAAGGTAAAGGACATCTCTGGTCAAGTTAAAAGATAGTACTTCAATGATGCCTAGTCGCATAGTCTCCATATTTGACTATGGGTAAAGCTTAACTTGTTGAGTCTAGGTGATTTACACAGTCGCTGAATCTCATGATAAATCCTAGGTTAAGTTTTGTGCTCCAAGATTTAAGATGATGTTGCCACATGTTTCCAAATATAGATGAATATGTGGGTGTGTGTGTAATCTCCCAACATACTCAAAGCTAGTGAAATTGTTTAGCAACTTGGAGATTACATAGTCGCAAGATCTCTAGATTAAATCAAAGTTAAAAGCTAGTCAGAGATAGGTTAAAGGCCAGGAAAAAATATGAATTAACATGTAGGAAAGTTGCAAAGGATCCAATGGATGTTGTAAAGACTTAATGTAGAGTTTCTCAAGATCTAATCATTAAGGAAATACACCCGACTGCCACGTGTCTATGGTAGGGCCAAGTGGATGTCAGAGAGATAAAGTAAAGGTTGAGTAGTTTTAGATGGATCATGTCAATGGCGTAAAGGCTCAATGAAAATTTGCATGAGATCTAAGGATAAAGGGATTGCGCCTGCTTGACAAGTGGATTACCCTGCCAGCACAAGTTAGATGGCCAACAAGATTTCTCAGGACCAAGTAAAGTGCCATATGGATGTCATTAGAACCATCATTGTCGAGTTATAACTAGAGTAAATATATGTCTAGTTGATTTTGATCGGACAGCTCGTGTAATGCCTCAAAGGAAAAGTGATTGAAATCTATCCATTGAGGCATTATGCCTGATGAACACATTTCCTAGTGGGTCTAGATGAAGTAAGAAAGACTAAAGTAAGGCATAGTTAAGTTTAAAAATATTGTGTTGTGAGTGTGAAGCCTTGATGCAAAGGTGATCGAGATCTATTCTTTGAGGCATCACGCCTACATGCCACCTGTCCTTGATCTAATCTAAAAGCATGGGTAACCTAAAAAGAATTGATGGCTCTATTTTAAAGTGATATAAGGGTAAAATAACAATAATCTGTCACCCTTTTACAAAGGAAAAGGTTAACAACACCAAAACTGTAAAACTTCAAGGCCATAAAAGTCACATTTCTGTTGAGAATTTGGAGATGATGTAAACTGGAGAAATGTGTGAAAGAGGATGAATTATATGACTATAATTTTGTTTAAAAAAATTGAACCAAAATTAATATGTTTTTTGAATTTTTTGTCTCTTTTTCATTTCCTGAAAAATACTATAAATCAAGGAGTTTACTTCCCGCCAAATCATTATAAGTAAAACATTGTTTTTTTCCTTCAATTTCATAATATGTTTTAGATGACATATATAGATAGTGTAGAAAAAAAGAAAGAAGTGTTTTTTATCTATATTTATCCCATTACAAATTTTCAAAGTCGAACTTACCCCAAATCAATTGTTTTTGTCTCCCACCACTTTTCCCCTATCAAAACTATACCAAAAACCAAATAAATTACATATTAATGAAGAGGGCTCTCTTTTCTAATGTTTTTTATGATTTTAAAATATTTTTGAATTGATTTATCATTTTTTATATTTTTCGAATCAACGACTACTTGACTGTTAAAATACCTACTTTCAATATTTTTTAATTAAAATAGACTATGTCTAATTAAAATACTATAAAGTCTATATGAGGATATTCATAACTTTGATCTCTACAAAAGGGTTTTTTTTATTTTTTAAAAAAATATCATTAAAAAGACTAGGAGTTATTGAAACATCATTTTTGCAGAAATAATTTTATTTCTATGGTAATTGGACTCAAAGTGGTATAAAACATACATTGAATAGATATTTCCAATTGGAAAAGTTAAAGAACTTATCTAAATTAGCTAGAATGAATCTAGCTAGACTATATGTTTGACCAAAATTAAGTTTTAGTTAGAAATAATAAAATTCAGCTGTGCTGATAAGTTATCCTAAAAGGTGGTAGATTATTGTGCTTTTACCCATAAAGCTTAAATATGGATCGTAGATAGAGAATTTCATGCCAGGTGTATCCATTATAACCATTTTTTAAATCTTCAAAGCGGTTCTCAAGGTTTTCAAGTGGTAATTTGTGTCATCTTGATGTAGAGTGTTTGATGCGTGAATCTGATCTTTTGTGCTATGTTTTTATAGATGTTGGGTACAGTATGGAAGAAATATTGGTGGTTCTAAAGATATTTATTACATATATTATCTTCTTAGGGTTTTTGTTAGCCTTATAAATAGTATTTAAACCTTGGGCTTATCCTGTTCTATTCTTTGCCATCAATGGGGAACTATTTTATAGTTTTATAATGCAGATTTGATTAGATTTTCAAGAACATGAGATTTCCCAGAAAGGTAGTTGGCTTTCTATAAATTAGAAGGGTTAAAGTTCATGAGATAATTCATATAGACAAGACTTTCCATATATTTTTGTAGGGTATGGTTCTTTAGCTTCCCAAGGTAGATGGCGACCAAAACAAATTTTCTTCCCAGCAGAATGTTTCGAAACAATGTTTTGTAAAAGATGACAGAGCTGCTTAGTTGTTATTATAAATTAATGTTCTCTGTCATGTAATATTTTAGTAGTTTTCACCCTAACCCTAAATGAATCTGAAGATTTTTGTAGTCCTTGTTTCTATAAAAGGACTTCCATGATCATTTTGTAATGATGGGAGTTTTATGGCACAAAAGCTAGTTCTACATATTTTGATCAAGTTTAACAGTGGTCTCTTTGGATTTGATTTCATATGTACTTGATACTTTAATATCAAAATATGTTTGTGATTTCCTACGATTTGCATGATTTGAATGAATAGTTATCTCAGTTTCTTATTTTTATACTTATTTGGATTGGTTGTTAAGGACATTCCAGTCTATCACTTTGTAAGGTAGAGTGTCAAACTGTATTAAGGTTTCTTTCAAGGAGAGAATTAAATCCTTAAGATTGTTTCAGTGAGTAGAAGAATGAAACATATTTGATAGTTATTTATGCTTTTTAAGAAGTATGAATGGATTATGTAAGGCATAGTCTAATTCAATAATCATTTACAAGATTTGCATTTGATGTATCTTTGATGATTAAAGGTTTTTACATATTAAATGACTCCATGCCCTTTGGATAGGAAACTAGTTTGATGTGTTAGGTTGTGTGGTTCCAATCAAATCCATATACAAACTGTTATCATTTTCATTTTTATATTAAGCCTTCCTGTTGAAAACTACTACATCTTTAGGGAAGTTAATAGGCCAGTCTTGCCTGAGTTTGGAACTCAAAAAAAGGATGAGAATCCTTATTTCACTAGTATTTTATCTTATTAAGTTCATAGTTTGTCTTGTGAAGCTCTGCATTAAGATGATTGTTTGCATTTGTAGGATTTGTTATCATCTTTTGTAGTAAAAGGTAGGAGAATATCATTGTGAACAGTTAATCCCCCACATGATTTATTGAGGAGTAGTAAATCAATTTAGGTACACCCAGCTGAGCATGTGGAGCTCAAAGTTAAGGAGGATTTAATCATCATTAATTGGATTTGTTTCTTGAATTAATCAGAATTTGGGTTTTATAAGAGTCTAGCATTGGCACTATATAGGATTTTGGAAGAAAAAGCTCCAACAGGAGGATTGATTTGGCTTGACCAATGTGAGTTCCCATTCTTAATCCTCATTGGCTAATCAAATTTATCCCATGTGATGGATGAGGAAATTAAGGGATTTAATTAAATGATTTAATTGAATTTCTTTAGCCACATGCACCCTTGAAATGGTTGGATTTAAATTGATTTTAACTATGAAATTAAAAGATTAATTTCAATGACACAATTAATTTTATTAAATTGATCAAAAGGCTTTTAATAATTCAATTAATTTAGAATTTACTTGTTTTGAATTGATTTTCTCACTTCATGCCTGATTGATTCACCTTAACCAAAAATAGGTGTCTACAACGGCTTACAATTATTCAAGAAGAAATAGCTCACATCAGATTTATTTTGATTGATGAAATGAGCTTCATTGCCAAAATTTGCTAGAAAATATAGATTATTGACTTAGACAGTCATTCCCACAAAGTGTTGACATAAGTTTTACAGGTATACCTTTCATTGTTGTGAACTACGTTGGTTATCTAAAATAATAATTATTAATATAATCCATATACAAGTTATCTTCATATGATATTGGTATATGGTTTGAAAATAATTTATAATGAGTTTCTTTCAGGTATATCTATTATTTTGGTTGGTGATCTAGGTCTGTTACCTATAGTTAATGATAAACCAACATATGTTAGCCATAGGTGAGCAAAGTTATTGTGGCAAGAATTAAAAATAGTGGTTACACTAGATAAAATATTTTGGGATGATGGAGAAAACATCCATCAACAAATTTTTGTCAGCTTCTATCAAATCTGAGAGATGCAGATCCAAAAATAGATGACTAGAATTTGGTTATGATGAGAATCTCTGTAAGGTTAGATGCTTCAACCAATAGTTAGCTTGACAAGATAGTACATTTGTTCTCAATAATTTAAAATGTTCATAACCATAATATGAGGATGTTGTATTCTTTGAGGCATCATGTTGCACATAGTCTTGTAACTAAGTCAAAGAATGGTAATACAATTGAAGATTTTTCTTTTGATGAACTTGATATAGATTTTTTGTTCAGTAAGGATTCAAGAGTGATGTTGACTACAAATCTCTAGATACAAGCCAGCCTTGTCAATGGAGCATTGGAATATATCTAAAATATTGCTTACAAACCAGGAAGTGGTCCACCTGAACCATAAGCATATGTCACACTTGAATTTGACAATTATTCTGGAATACCATTTGATGACCACCATCCAAAATTAGTTCCAATAGCACCACTACAGAGGGTGAGAACCTTTCAAATACCATTAATGTTGGCATGGACGTTGACAATTCATAAATTTTAGGGACTAACACTTTCAAAAGTGATAGTTGATATAGGCCGAATGAAAAGAGAAGGATTGACATTCATGGTTTTATCTTGTGTAAAGTGTCTAGAAGGGTTCATAATAATGTCACCATTCACATATGACCGCTATGAAAAATGAAAAGTGGGAAACAACTTTGCAATAGAAAAGTAGAAGAAATTAGTCTCAGATGTCTTGAAAATAAATGATGTATTTTCAAATTTCTATTAAGAAATGCATTATTGATTATTGTCATACTTTATCTCAAATTTGTGCTCAATTATTCTTAAGCAGTAAATTAGTAGAATATATTTAGAAATTATGTTCACTTTTTCTTCAATGCCTATGAATGGTCATAATTATATTATGTTTTGATACCCATATTTTCACTAAAATACAACATGGTTACTTAATTATTTATTTATTATGGTTGTTAAAATGATTTGAAATATTATTTCATCATACTAAGTCAGCTATTATCTTATTCTAAATAATATTTTCATCAACGATTATGTTTTGATACCCATATTATTATTAAAATGATTTCATCACACTTAGTTAGCTATTATCTTATTCTACATATTATTGATTTAAAATTTATTTCCCTATAGTTAGGTATACTTTTACTCTAATTATTTGTATATACTAATGTTTGTTTAAATGTTTACATCATACAATTTCAGCTATGGTTGCCTCTGACAGAGAGTCAAACATTATTGATACAAGCTTGACTACTTCGGTGGACTCAAATCATTTCTTTGAGAGTGAATATGACAAGTGTGCACAAATAATTAAAGAGTTCTACACAAATATAATCAAAGCTATGGAGAACGTAGAATTGTCAGTTGATTATGTAGAAGAACTAGAAATAAAGAAGATGGAAGATGTTGCAAGATTTGTATGTGACACATCTACAAAATTAGATGTATATCTGTCCATGAAGAAATAAGTATACCATTATCATGTTTCAAATAAAGGTCACAATACCAATTTAATTGTTGAAGAATATGTGGTGTACTTACATCATTACGAAGAAGTGTTTTTTTATATAGTATATTATTATCTTGGAGTTTTCCACTTTTTTCTTCAAATAAATAGTTGTACTACGACTTATATTTCCCCTTCATCAATGTATGTTTTATGCACCAATGAATAATAAATTATTTTCATTATTCAAGTGATGTTTATGAGTATACGCACAATATTTTGCAACATGTTTTGTTCAACTTTGTATTTCTAATATTAATGGATTCCTTCAATGGATGTGCTAAATAAATGTGAATGAATGTTTATAAAATACATCTCACTGATATGTTAGGCATTAAATTATACATAAATCCCATATGCTAATTCTAAGCATAATCCTAATACAAATGATAATATTCATTCTACACCTAACCATTATTTGAATAACATGAATGAAAATCATCAAATTGAATTAAACATACCATATTACTAACATTAAGTGACCCTACATGCTATTATCATGATAACCATAATTTGCATTAACTAAAAAATTAATTATAACCCTAACAGTCTTACTAAACATGATCGTAATCCTAAGTGTAATAGCTAAATCACAATACTAACTGTAATAGTAACTCTTATACTAATAATTATGATATTGATCGTAACTCTAAACCTTTTATTTCATCTCTCATCACATACCTTTTGTAACCTAATTCTCGCAATGATACTAACCCTACTTGTAACCCTAACCCTAATCAATGTTTTAAAACTATACCAAATCCTTAACCTTGCCCAATAATCCAACACTATGTCTAAATCTTAGACTACATACTATATTAATGCTAACTCTAATTGTAACCCTAACAGTCTTACTAAGCATGATCTAATCATAACTCTAATACCTACATCGCATTACAAACTCTAATCATAACTCTAATTCTAATAAGTGTGATATTGATCATAACTGTATATATTAATGTTAACTCTAATTGTAATCCTAACTGTCTTACTAAGAATTTTTATAATCATAACTCTAATACATACATCATATTACCAACTCTAATTGAAACTCTAATACTAATAATCCAACACTACGCATAAATATTGAACACTACCTAATATATTAATACTAACTCTAATTATAACCCTAAATATCTTACTAAGCATGATCGTAATCATATCTCTAATACCTACATCACATTTCCAACTCTAATCACTACTCTAATTCTAATAAGTATGATATTGATCCTAACTCTATATTAATGCTAACTGTAATAAAAACACTAATTGTCTTACTAGGCATGTTTGTAATCGTAACTCTAATATGTAAATCACATTAACAACTCTAATCAGAACTTTAATACTAATAATCCAACACTATGCCTAAATCTCACCTTACGTACTATATTAATGCTAACTCTAATTGTAACCCTGACTTTCTTACTAAGGAGGATCATAATTGTAACACTAATACCTACATCACATTACCAGCTCTAATCACAAGTATAATACTAAAAAGTAAGATTAAGTCTAGGATGAAATGTGAGAGGCCATCCTTGGTATTCATGAATGTATAAGTGGCATACAAATGAGACTTACTATCTTCAACACTTATATTGTATAAGACCCCCTTGTTTTCCATTTATGGAACTTGACTAAAAACATTATCGTCCCACTCAATCACAACTCTAATACCTACATAACATTACCAACACTATGCCTAAATCTGACACTACATACTATATTAATGCTAACTTTAATTGTAACCCAAACTGTCTTACTAAGAATGACCATAATCATAACTCTACTTACATCACATTACCAACTCTAATCACAACTATAATACTAATAAGTATTACACTTATCCTAACTCTAAACCCTTCGTGTCATCTCTCATCACATCCCTTTTCAAACCTTAATTATTGCATTAATCCTTACCCTACTTCTAATTCTAACCCTAAGAAATGAGATCAAAAAATACCAAGTGCTTAACCTTACCAAATAATCCAACACTACGGCTAAATCTCACACAACCTACTATATTAATGCTAACTCTAATTGTAACCCTAATTGTCTTACTAAGCATTATCATAATCATAACTCTAATACCTAGATCACATTAGCAACTCTAATCACAACTCTAATGCTAATAAGTACGATATTGATCCTAACTCTATATTAATGCTAACTCTAAGTGTAACCCTAATTGTCTTACAAAGCATGTTTTTAATCTTAACTCTAATATGTACATTGCATTACCAACTCTAATCGAAACTCTAATAATAATAAATGTTAATGCTAATCCTAACTCGAAACCCTTCATGTCCCTACCACCCTAATCGTAACCATAACCATATCATTTTCCATAGGTTACATGGTAAACATAATTATTTTAGTAACCATAATTGTAACCATAACTGTAACCATAACTCTAAAATTAACATTAAGAAAATTAAAATTAATAAAACATCTATAGGTTATGCCATCACTTAATCATTTAAAACTAACCTTAAAAAATTTAAAAATCATAAAATATCTTCAAGTTATGCCTACAATAATTAACAATGCCTAAAATAAAAATTAAAAATTAAAAATTAAAATAAAATAATAATTTAACACTAACTTTAACAAAATAAAAAAATAAAAAATGTCATCGAGGTTGCATTGAGACTGGCTTATATATATATACACACTAAAAATAATCATAGCTAGAGTGATCTGATTACGAAAAAATGTCTCTGCCAAAATTTACAAAATATAAAAGTTTCAGCGTTAATGAGTTGGATAAAGAAATGTCATTTTTTCTCGAGAACAAAATATGTAAATTCAGCCAGATCTCAAGTCGTTCCCTATACATCATATTCAGAGGTAAAGCATGTCAAGAAGGATGACTTCTGTAACTCCCTGTTATCAAACACATGTAATCTTAATACTCCCAAAAATATGACTCGATAGAATAATTTATTAACATCGGAAACGATAAGTAAGGAAAATAATGTATATCCAAAATCATCTCCAAAGGATATAGAGGGATCTACAGATAATAATTGTATGCATATGAGATCCATAGATAGAAAGACTGAAAAGAAAAACTCACCATTAAGAAATAAGAAACCTAAAAAGGTCCTCCCTAAAAAATAGAATCATATTACAAATTACCATGAATTGGTAACCAAATCTGATATGGTTTTGGAGAATGTTGATTTTACGGATTCATCTGATGATGAGATAAGTGATGTAGAAGAATTTGAAAGATTAAAATGGATACTGATTAAAAAGATAATGGAATTAGACAAAAATATAACACTTTCACAAGTCTTAGCATACCAAAATGATATGGATGAAGAAGAATCTCCGAATAGAGAACTTATAGAGGCAGTAATCAAACCCTCAACTATGGGTTAAAATAATGAGTTTAAGACTAATCCTTTAAACTATGTTTTAGATAAGAGTGGAAATAATGGATCCAACGATATTATACAGAATCTTAAACCTTTAAAGACTATAAAATCCAGCACAAAGGATTTAGAAAGGACTTGTAACTATAGAATTCAAGTCAACAGAAATGGGGATGAATCAATAAATCAAAGCGAGGGAAATAACATAAATGATAATATATGAAAAGATAGAAGAAATTAATGATTTTCTTTGATTAAATCAGGATTGAGAGGATTTATTAATCCTTAGAGTAATAGATTCAATGAGTCAACAGGAAGATAAAGGTGACCCACTTATGAATTATGGTAAGAAATCTAACAGTGATGGGAAGTTAGGTTTATCAACGTATTCTATTGTTAAAAATTCTCTAGATTACCCAAACCAATATCTCAAAAGAGGTAGGAAATATCATATAGAATTAAGATAGAAAGATGGGTTGGAATCATGCCAAGTTAAGATAACTTCTATTCTAAATGCAAGGAAGGGGAAAATCCTTCCCAAGGAGCCATGCAAATAAAATCATGGAATTTTAGGGGGTTAAACACCGCTAACAAACAAAACCTCTTTAAGAGGAGTTATCCTGTTTAGAGGAACCTCTCTTTTTAATGCAAGAATCTAAATTATGGAAAGTAGGTTATGAGAACCTTAATAAGAAACTAGGAAAATAGGAAGTTAAAGGTGTAGATTTCCAAGGAGCTTTGGGAGGTTTAACCTTTATATAGAACCCTAGGTTTATCTCTCTAGACCTCATTGCATCCAACTCAGATTGCATGACTACTAAGGTAAAAAACTTCAGAAGTAATTTGGAATTTATCATAATTAACATATATGGTCATAAATTACTTCATGAGAAAAGGATATTTTGGAAAGAGATTGAGACCTTCATCAAAAGTTTACCAAATACAAAGCTTTTCTTAGGAGGGGATTTCAACACTATCATAGATATTAGAGAAAAATAAGGAGGTTAAAAAAAAAAACTCAAACAATGACTGAATTTAAAGAATGTATACAATGAATTAATGGTATGGACAACCTCTTGGATAACGGAATAGTTACATGGTCAAATAGGAGAATAAATACTAAATATATTACTCAAAAACTAGATAGGTTTTATTTTATTTTTTATATTGGTGACTTATCTAGATTTAGCCTTAGCTTTAAGTCAAATTCGAAAAGATGTGGCTTAAAGATGAAAAGTGTTTGCTAAATATTGAAGAATGGTGGAATGAAAAATGGTTCAAAGGCTCAAACACCTTTATATTAAATGCAAAACTTAAGCATATAGAACAATGATTAATTGAATGGAACAAAGAACATTTTGGTAATATATTTGAAACCAAGGAAATAATAGAGAAAGATCTAGAAGAACTAAATGAGGAAATTATCAAATAAGGAATGACCACTAATACTTTTACTAAGGAGAGGAATTTTTAGATAGCTATGAATATATGTTGGCAAAAGAAGAATATTTTTGGAAACAAAGATCCAGAGAAGTATGGCTAGTAGAAGGAGATAAAAATACTAAGTTTTTCCACAATAATTCTAAGGCGAAACATAATTTCAATAGAATAACTAGTATCAAGAAAAATGATGGAACTTTAATTGAAGATCTCATGAATATTGTGTTAGAAGGTGTTAAACAATTCAAAGATATACTGAATAATCTAGATGGTTAAGATAGAATGGCCCAAAATGAAATATTAAATAGTATTCCTTGTATTGTTACTAATGAACAAAAAAAATGATTAATGCAAAATTTACTAAAGAGGAAGTAGAGATAGTATTAAAACATCTCTTCCTTGATAAATCTCCTAGACCAAATGGGTTCACTACCTTCTTTTACCAACAATGTTGGAGTTTATTAGCAATGAGATTGTCTTTGCTCTACAGGTCTTGAGAAATCTAGGAAGAATTCTCCAAGAAATTAATAATACACTCATATCATTAATTCCTAAAAACTCAAACCCTATAGAATTTGATGATTATAGACCCATTTATCTTTGTAATATGACATATAATAAATTAACTAATACTATAGCTAATAGAATAAAAAAATTTCTTCCTTTACTTATTTCAGAAGGACAATCTAGTTTTATTCCTGGAAGATCTATTTTAGATGGGGTTATTATCACACAAGATGCTATTCATACTATCCAACATAATCATTCTCCTAGTATGCTTATAAAATTAGACATTAAACAGGCTTACAATAATGTAGATTGGACATTTCTACATAAATGCTTAGAATCCTTTGGTTTCTCTAAACAATGGATCAATCTTATATTCGAATGTATTTTTGGACGAAAGATGTCTGTTATGGTTAATAGAAACCCTAATAGTTTTTTTAATATAACACAAGGAATTAGACAAGGGGACCCCTTGTGTTCCTTTCTTTTTATCATAATGGAAGAAGCTCTAGGTAGAACCGTAACCAAGGCCAGAAATGACAACTTAATATTAGGTGTCAAGATTACTGAAGAACTTGAAGCCTGCACTCATCAATAATTTATTGATGATAACCTTCTTTTTGGAAGGCCAATATATAAGAATATAAATCAATTAAAAATGTTTTAATCTTTTATTCTAGAGCTTCTAGACAACAAATAAACAAAGGTAAATCTGAGATTTATTTTTTAAATACGCCAAATTTCTTACAATGGAAAAAAAGAAGAATCTTGGAATTCAACATAGGGGAGCTTCCATGCAAATATTTAGGGCTTCCTTTAGATAAGGGTAATAGGTCAACTAATTTATGGGACAAAGTGTTAAAATATATTGATAAAAAGGTAGAGATAGGAAAGCTAAGTGGCTTACTAATGGCGGTAAAAAAATTGTGATCAAATCCATTCTTTCTTCTATTCCTATTTATCAAATGATGTGTCTCAGTTTACCTAAAGAGATAGAGAAAGAAATTAACAAAAAACTAAGGAACTTTTTCTGGCAAGGATCAAATGATAAGAAAAGACTAACAACAATAGCTTGTGATAAGATCTATAAACCGAAGGAGGAAGGTGGTTTAAATGTTAAAAATATTAAATAATAGAATATAGCTTTAGGCGCTAAACTGGTTTGGAAGATGCATAAAGACCCAGAGGCTAAATGGGTCAAAATTCTAAGATATAAATACTTAGATGACAGGGATCACTTAAGCATTTTTAGACACTACCTACCTCCTAATAGTTCAAGAATTTGGAACTTTATACTAAAGTGTAGGGAAGTTATCGCAAATTGTATTACATGGGATATAGGAAATGGTAGTAATGTTTTGTTTTGGGAAGGTTCATGGGGTACTTTACCACCTCTAAATACCATTCTAATTGATGAACCAACCATAGAATGTATAAAGAGTGATAGTGGCATATATGTTAAGGATTATATAAAGTTTTAAGATAATAACCTGGCTCTTGGATGGAGATGGAAATCCTTTGATAATTTAGGAGGGCCTACATCATTCAGGAATGAAGTGGAAGAAACCTTAAGAAGGGAAATTAAACCCTTCTAATGACCCAGATAGAATTATTTGGGCTAAGTCTAAGAGGGGGGAGTATAACACCAAGTCTGGGTATGATACTATTTCAAATACTGCACAAACTCTAACTTCATTATCAATCAACTTATGTTGGAACAAATATTGTCTTCCAAAGGCGGGTATGTTCACATGGGCAGCAGGACAACACAAAATTTTGACTGCTGAGTGGTTCCATAAAATTGGTTATTATGGGTCATTGAGATGTGTCTTATGTAAAAAATAGTGTAAATCTGTAGATCACCTTTTCACAAATTGTGATTTTTTTTATAACTACTGGACTTGGTTGGCTAATAAATTAAAGTTGAAAATTTCCTTCCTTAAAAATTTGATGGATAACATTAAAAGTTGGCCTAGAATGAAGGATGTGGGTATTTATGGGAAGATATGGAATATTTATCCTTCCATAGTATTATGGAAATTATGGAAGGAAAGCAATAGAAGGATTTTTAAGGATAAGAAATTAGACCAAGATCAACTTTTAAACAAAATAGAAGCATGCATAGTAGAAGTAGTGAATAATCATAATATGTCTAGAAGGAAGGAATTTTTTTTCACTCGTGAAGATGAGAAATTGAGGAAACTATGGTTTGGTCTAAAAATTCCTCCCTTTGTAGGTCAACAAGCTGTAGACAAGGAAGAGATGAGACGTAAATGTGTATGGAAACCTCCCTCTACAGGATGGTTAAAACTTAACTTTGATGGGGCCTCTATAAAAAACCTAGGTAGGGCTGGGGTAGGGTGTTGTAATCATTATTGGTCATGTAAGCTAATTGCACACAAATCTTACGTGTTAGCCTGGATTGCTACTAATAATGTTGTTGAATGCAATTCTCTGATAGAAGGATTATTGCTATGTAAAAAATTAAATTTAGATAATATTGAAATAGAAGGTGACTCTTCCCTAATCATTAAAGCCATAAGAATATGAAATACTCAAATTTGGAGACTAAATGGGCTAGTGAAGAGAGGGATGAATTTACTATCGTTATTTAATCATTACACACTTAATCATATTTAGTGGGAAGGATATCAAATTGCCGATTCCCTAGCCAATAAAGTTGTAGAAGGCAGAATTGAAGAAGTCATTAATATCTAATAAATTAGATAGGAATATGAAGACATAATTTAGGGCTCTATAGAAGGATTACAATTGAGTAGAAATCAAATGTTTTTTTAATATACTTAGAACATTATACTTCTAATTATATTTATAGGAAAGGTAATCAGGGTTGCTATTAATCAAGGAAGTATAAAAGATAAGAAAAGGTATATGATTTAAGACAAATTTCTATATATGTATAGGGTAATAGTCTTTAAACATATTACAAATAAAAAAACATCAATAATAAAAGATGTTTTAAGGAGTTTGAAATGTTAAGGGTACATGAGCTTAAACGATCCAAATTCTACGAATGGTTCAACTAGAAACTCTTAGGATTATATTGCTCACATAGTTATAAATAGAAGACTAGTGTTAAATGGTGAAAGGAAAATTAACCAAAGGTTCAATTGTGAAAATATGGCTACTGCAATTAAGTTTAGATGCTTGAAATCTCAAGTAGCCTTTGATGGTAAAATTACTATGAAAATAATCAAGAAAATGATGATGAAAACTTATGACATTATAGTAAGGGTTGTCTTCATTATTTTAGGGAGTGAATTCATTGAAAATGACAATAGCCATCAAGTGAACTCTGATATCATAGCTATGTTTATAGTCTCTTCTTTACAAGTTGATCCTAACTTACAGGCTATAGGAAGATTATACAGAAAAATATTCAAAAGGAAATATCTTATAGATTTGAATAAGGTGATCTCAAGTATTAGAGAAGATTTAACTATCCAAAAACCAAGACACTACCAACATTTTATTAAAAATGATAAGAAGATACCTACCTTTCATGTTTTGATGGTTGAAGACTGGGATAGATACAATGAAGATATGCCAACAATCAGAAGAAATCTATATTTCTTATTTATTTTTATGCATATTAGGAACACCTTTGAACCAAATTGGTTTGACAAATTTGTTTTAGAAGATGAAGCAGGACTCATTGTTCATTGTGATGAAATGTATGAAGAATAATAATTATAATGGAATATGATTTCTATTTATACTTCTTTGATAATGCTTTCTCTCTTGTAACAACACTAAAATCTGCAAACGAGCATTTATATATGGTACCGATTTAAAATGAATATATACATATATATATAGATATACATATACATATACATATATATATATATATATATAGATATACATATACATATACATATATATATATATACAGATATACATATACATATATATATACATATATATATATACATATATATATACATATACATATATATATATATACATGTATATATCTACATGTATATATATATACATATATATATGTATATATATATATGTATATATATATATATATGTATATATATATATGTATATGTATATGTATATATATATGTGTGTGTGTGTGTGTGTGTGTGTGTGTGTGTATGAATACAGAGTTATATATGGATATATGTTTTTCATTTTATATGGCTACTAATCTTAGATTATATAAAATATTTTTTAAGAAAAAGTTTAGTAAATAATTTAAAAATGATTAGTAATTATAGAAACTATAAGTAATAGCTATGACAAAATTAGAAACAACAAGAAATTATTTATAGTAATAATTGAACTGTCAGGATCTAAAGGAAACATTTAATATTAAAGTATCTTTCATTAAAAGAGGAATTACGACAACAAAATCCCGTAGAGATTCATGTGGTAAAATCATGAAATAATATGCAACTACCCTCCATTATATTTAATACTCAAATCGAGGAGTGCCTTAATAAATACACTCAAGACAACCTGTATACATAATATGTAGTAAATAGGGTTAAAAAGAGCAGTATAATCAAGCAACCAAATAATCAATAGAATTTAATGTCTTTTGAAGTCACACTTGGTATATTTAAGCAAGGAAGATAAGTCATTCTCAAATTATCTAGCTCGATTCTTATAAGGGAGGAAGTAGACCTATGTAGTATAAAGTTGCACATTTAATATCTATTTGTTATTTTTGGTTTCAACTAATATGGGTGATTTCCTATTACAGAAAATGTATAGAAATGTCAGAACCTTCCATATTAAGTATAAAAGGGATTCGACATTTCCAGGGAAGATAACACCAGAGAGATGGAGTAGGATATTAAAGCCTATGGATGACATGACTAGAAGGGCAGTTGAATTAGTGTTAGGTAATGCATACTTTGACTATAGCTGCACTCTGCAAACCAATGGTGGGATCGTAGGAATTTTTATATCATGTTTACTAAGGGTAGGATATAGTAACCCCGTGTCCCCATGTGGCTACTAATTATTTTCCCTCTCTTTTATTTCCTCCTATTTTTACTCAAAACTTTATCTTCAAAATTTATTATTTATTATTTCATTTAAACATGCTATTTTGGATGATAGCTAATAAAATAAGCAACAAAGTTTAATTATCATGGGGCCACGAGCTCCACAAATTGTTGCTAGAAAATTTGAGCAGTGACTGCTAGCTAAAATAAGCGAAGCAGCTGCTTGGGGACTCACCCTAAGATTGAAACTATAGGGCTGTGTAGAAAGATATTCATAGATAAAATCCTAGGGGGCTTGGAAAAAATAATAAACAATATTAATTTCAGACAAATGGTTTCATACCCTGAAGATTATATAAGGGATGAAATAGGCAATATTGAGCATGGTAACAAGTTACCTCACAGACCATGTTTGATGTTCAAAGATTATGAATTATTTGATAACCATTGGGAGGAGATAAAACAAAACCTCCATTATATGTTGATTTGGACTCATGTCAAGGTATCCTTTGAACTGAACTGGTTATCCTAGTACTTTGTAGCAAAAGGATTCACCATCCCTCCACCTCCAAATTAAATAAGTTTGGAACATTTACAGGTAGAACCACCATTTTTTGTCAAAAAGGGATGGTTAAGCAAGAGTCCGAGTAAAAAAGATGGTAAAAGGAAAGAAGAGGATTCAGATGAGGAAATTTAATAGCTCACAGTTTTCCATAATATAGAAGGTCATTTACCAGATTGAATGTTTGATCTCGATTACATTGTACTAGTATGTTCTGTTGGTTTGTTTAAGTATCTTTTTAGAAAGTTAGTAGGGGTTTATAGAGAATAGGTTAAAACAAAAACATTATTTTGATTCGAATATTATGAAAATAGATGTTAGAGCATAAATATAGTAGAATGATTATATATTTTGTTAATAGACATTTGATAATGAGGCTTTGCAGTAATAAATTTTGATTCTTATTATCAGTATTTTTTGACAAATGGAATAGTACGAAATAATATTTACTATTTTTAATGTCAGTTTGTACTAATGGATTTTTAAGGAGAAGATATCTTTTGTTGATCTCATTTCTTGAAGTTAGCACATAATATATATGTAATGGCTTGAGGCGAGGAATCCACAAAATTGTATCATTAGCTTTGTTTCTCTAGAGGTTTCTCTGGTTAAGTATGTTTTGTAATCTACTTGACAATAATCTGATATGATTCAGTTCTTAGTTATTTTAAATTATAGGAGGAAATTGAAATATTATTTGAGCATTCTTTCTGGGTTAGAATAGGAATCAGTTTAGGATAGAGATGTATATATAAACAAATATATAATTATACATGTAAAGGTATATATATTGTATATATATGTATATACAAATATATATAATTCTATATATATACACACATAAAAAACCAATATTAAAAATATTGCTATAATTTAATGATCAGATTAAGATAGATTTTCAATAGATAACTTTTAATTTCTCTTACTGATTTCCCAATTATTCTAGATACCATATTTTATAATACATAAGCACTGAACTGATAAAGAGTAGTAATGGAGTATTGTTTCTCAATTGAAGCAGTGGAATTAATTTGTGTAGAATAATGTTTACCAAATGTATTAGGAAAAATTTGATATCTTAGAGGAAACTATGATTCTTATTTATCTCTGAATATACTAACCAAAAAGCAAGAAGGGGATATTATAGTTTTCTTTTGCAAAGGCAAGAACAAGATCTAATGAACAAATGGTTACTCTAGTTGAGTCAACAAGATATTTTAGATCACAACTATACTTAGAAGAAAATTCAATATGAAGACAGATGGTCATTCTTGAATGTAATTAGGTATTAGGAGAAGGAAGAACAAAAAGTATATGTGAAGAAAATTAAGGAATGTATTTTCATTCCTTATCTATGTAAATAGGGGTATCCACCTATAATATTATTTGTACGTATTCAGTGGATCTTTGATCACTGAGCAAGACTAGAGGTTTTCTTGACTCCATTCTTTCCTACCAGTGCCCATTTGAATGGAGTATTTTTGTAATCTTTTTCCTTTTATATTAATAAAATTATCATGGCCTTGGCCTTTTACAGATAAAAAAAAAAAGCTAGTTATAAAAACAGTCCTAAATTTTGTTTTCAGAATTGTTTAAAAATCATGTTTTTTTTTTCATTTTTTTAATATATAAAAAATAATTAATGTATTTAAACATGAATTTTAATATTTTTTATTTTTCCATTAAAAAATCATATGTTCACTATAATGCTTATATTATATAAATTTATTATTCTTGCTGAATACTTTATTAAGATATGTTATAACTAGCAGTTGCTTGCTTTTGTGCATGAAATGATGAGCCGATAGGAGATTTAATTTTACCAAATAAAGAGTCATTATAAAAATAATTTTTTATATTGCTATCAAAATTTGACTGTGCATAAAAATGATTAAATTTTAAAATTAAACAAAACTTTATTTTTAAAAATTTTAAATGGATGAGTTTGTTGGAAATATATTGAGGCTAGGTGACTGAGAGGGGGGGGGGGGGGGGGGGAANGGGGTGAATCAGGAACCAATATAACTTTATCTCTTTAATCCTTTATTATATTATCTAATTTGATTGCATATATAGAATATAAAATCAATAAAACATCCATAACACTTGACACAATGTTTGGTTACCCAGAAACCCTCCAAATAGAAAGTAAAACTAGGGTCGGGATGGTACCACCAATATTTATTATTGCAGTATAAATTTAGCCTGTTAAAGCTTACAATTGATCACTTCTAATGGCATGCCCTATTAGGAGAAATAAGGACTGTTAAGTCCACCTTCTGAAAGGATTTAGTACAATACAATATAGTATGCAACTCTGCTAGGAGATTTGTAAAGAACTGTTAAGTCCACCTTGTTAGAGGATTTTGCTGATGCACCTATTAGGATGAACTAGTAGAAGATCTTCTATGCAACTCTAATTTTCTAAATAAGATCCAATGATATAAAAAAAATCACCTGAACGTGATAGATGGGTCTGTATTTTTCCTTATACTATTGTATTATGCTTAATCTGTTTGTCACTTCATATACTTACATGCAATATTTGGATAAAAAAAATACCTTATATTTATACCTTATCCAAATCAAGTACTTTTTTAAGTAGGCTTCCATGTGATAAATTAATATTAAACAATATAAACTACGTTAGCCCAAAATTGTTACTCGGGTCCATTAGTCCACTCAGGTCATTTACTGGCACTTGGGAAATATGTTGTTACTCAGAAATAAAGTAAACTCTGGCACTCGGGCTTCATAGTAAACTCTAGCACTTAGGCTACGTTGTGTACTTGGGTCATATTGATCACTCAGGTAATTCTGATTACCATTGACTACTCAGTAGAAACTGCCACTACTTGGGTCATATTGTAACTACTTGGGTTGTATTGTTGGCTTGGTCAAATCTATGATGACTAAGTGTTTTGGCACTAATTGACAACATGTCTCTCCATAAGGTTAACAATATCCCCTTTGGCATTAGTGACCAAAAACACTTATCATGTCCAAAAAAAACTCAATCTTCTAAGTCAAAACTCCCCCTTACCATATGCTTGGGTACTTGCTCAAGTTTTGACATCAACTCTGTGACTCGGGTTTAACTGACTCTATTTTTTATTTTTTTATTTTTTTTGAAACTTTGTATTTCCTTGTATATACATTAACTTTCCCCCTAGTTTTTCACACAAATGCGAAAAATATATCTAAACCGTAATACCAAAGTAGGATAGGAAATCACTATGTACCTTCAAAATCTAAGACAAAGTGTTGTCCCAATTATCTTGCAACACCTTCAGAATGTGCAATTCAACATGTAAATCTACTGACAAATCCATCATTAGCTCTTCAACTAAGAACTTATTGTCATGTATGAGTGTCTTGGTCTATGCTATATACTTGTGTATTACATCCATGTGTGGAATAAGTTGGGTCTGCATAGTTGTAAGAGATTCTCTAGTTCTTGCTTCTTCCCTTAGTAATTATTCTTGCATGTTAGTTAAATATTTGATCTTCACAAACTGTGTTGAACTCGAACTAGGGTTAAGTGCCAACTGGTTTGCACTTTCCTTCAAATTTGTATCTATCTTTGTTAGCTTAGTCTTGATTTCCATGGTAAAGTTGGAAGTATCACTCAACTTTACAAATAATGTAACAACATTATTAATTATAGTTTCTAGAGAGCTAATAAGAGTTGATGTGTGTGTGAAATAGTGCACCTGTTACCTATGACACAACACTTCAATAGGTCATTACGTTAGTGGAAAACATGGTTGGATGAGCATATCAAGCACTAAAATTGACCTATTGCTTTCTAACTAAGAAGAGTATGATAAGAAACATAACAACCCTTAGATTATGCTACTATCAGTAACATATACGACTTTGAATGAAATATTTGAGTTAAAAAAAACTATTTAATCATTAAGCATGCATATTATCTCTAAAAACAAACATTATAACCATGCATGATAATGAAACTATGAAGTAAAAATGAAACTATCTAAATCTTAACATCATAACAATGTATTTTCAATCTAAATTATGGGCTCATTTGTGCTCAAAAATCCCTTCTATTTATAGAAGAAATGAGGAGAGAGAGGGGGACAAGGTTCATTAATGGAGTTGAAAAACTCATTAATGAGGTGTAAGAGAAATAAATGCCATAAGCATTAATCAGGGATGGACATATAAGAATCTTCATTAATGAGACATTAATGAAACCATTTATGAGGCATGGGGAGGGATGTAAGACCAAACTTGGCAAGTTGCTCCTTAGAGGAAGTCAAGCTTGAGAAAGTTGACTTTCGCAAGTGGGTTGAGTTCTGAATCAATCCTTAATGGAATGTGACAACATTAGGAGGTGGTTTAGGATAGAATTAGGATTAGCATTAGATTTAGCAAGGGTGAATGGGTTGGGATAGGTTCAAACCCAGAGTCAAAGTGGTTGAAGTGGGTTAGGTTGGGGTTTAAAGGAATATTAATGAAATGAATAAAACTTATTTAATTCATTCAAGAATAGGAATATTAATTATTTAATCTTTTAATTGCTTTTTAATAATCAATAGGACTATAGCCAATTTAATTAAATTAATTAGGCTAGGGGATATGTTCCTTTAGCATGTGAGCAATTGATTTAGGATTTTATTTAATTCCTTGTAAATTAATCATTTTAGCCATGTATTTGATTGATTTTGATTTTTGGTAAAAGTAATTAATTTAGTGATTTGATCACTTTAGGAGATTAAATTGATTTCAAAAGAATTATGCCAAGCAGTAAGAGGGTCATTTGAACATAATTGGGGGTATGATCACACTTAGGGAAAATAGGGTCTATGGTCAAAGCAGACCAAATCTAGGTGGTTACATTTGCCCCTCTTTGAATTGATGTGCGAGTAGAACATTAATTCAAAGAAAGTTTTGATTTTGACTTCATAAATTTTGGAGAATTTCACTCTTGATTGAACAAAATGCCTGATGAGATCAGTCTTGCACTTGATTGAACTAAACTGATAGAATTGAATTTGAACTTGGTTGTTGTCCAGAGGTCAATAAAAGATCTTAAAGATACAAATTCTAAACTTGGTTTTCATCTAAAGATTGATAATACTGATTTTGAACTTGGTTGTCATCCAAAAGCCAGTATGAAGCTTCCAGGAGCTTAGTAAGAATCTTTTGAAATGAGGAAAGAAAAGATATCGAGCTTATGAGAACCAAAGCATTCAATCCAACAGTTTCGACTTAGTCAAGGAAACTGTCATGCCCCTAGTTGTTTGATAACAAAGTCATTGTAATGTTGTTTCAAGAAAAAAATTGATTGATGATAGTGTGATCATGCCCCTTCAGGAATGAAATTGAAGGAAGAAAGGAAATTCCTCTGTTGAAATGATGTATCACTTATAGGAATGGGTAGAACAAGAAAGAATGGAGTAGAAGAAATGAAAAAGGTGGTGTGTTTAAGAGGAAACACATGAGAACCAAGTTAATTACATGAAAATATGAGTGGTGAGATAGATAAAATCATGTCGGACCAAGATTGATGATGAAATGTGCAATTTGATGGATTTTTGGAAGAAATGGAGCAAATCTGCATTTTCAGGAGCTGTCAAAAAAATGTTACTGTACTACATAAAATACCTTAGGCATCTTTGATTTGGTTCCTGATTGATCAAAAAGAGAACAGAAATGGATTTTAAGTTGCCTGGGAGGAGTTTCAGAACTCCTAAATAGCTCAAAAGACCAATATATATCTCAAAAATTACCATTTTACTATTCATTTTCACTCTTTCCTATAGTAAATTTGAGAGCTTTGCAAAGAAGATGGTGGTCCTAGTTAGGAAGCATCATTTCGAGCTCAGCTATCATCATCAGTGCCCACCCGATTATGCACCTCCAGTAAGTACTCGGAAAACTACCCTGTGAATTTTGCAAATTTGAATTTTATGTATTTTTACAGATTTTATAGCCCTTGCAATTATGGGTCGCATCCGAGATTCTAGATCGCACCCTGCTAAACTTGTGTTGCATCCCATGTTTCTGAGATTGCATCTAGTTACATCTTTTTAGCTTTGTTTTAAAGTTGAAATTTGGTCTGTGTTGTTTCCTATCCCTTCAGGGCTGTACCCCATTATTGGGGTCGCATCCAAGATTTCAAGGATCACACCCAATATTCACCATCACATCCTATTTTTCCATAATCGCATCTAGAAAGAGAGATCATACCCTACCTTTCCAAGATCGCATCTCATATTTGGACTTAGAAACTTATCCATTTTGAAATGTTTGTCTACTGCAGATCCTAACTCACTGAGTTGGTCTCAAGTATGCATCTTTGTTTGTAGATAGAACACTGCTTTATCATTTTATGTTCCAAATAGGCATATTTTGAGGTAGTCGCTTTCCTGGGTACATACCCAGGTCACATTCTTACCTTGTCCATAATTTTATCAGATGATGAGCAAGAGACAGTGATCCATTGTGGATTATAATCCTTGATGGGTTTACCCGATATAAGGGTAAATTTGGGGGCTATTGACTGCTATTGTCGAGAGATGGCACTCAGAGCACAACACCTTCCATCTCCTAAGCGAGGAGACTATAGTTACTCCAGAGGATGTATGGCATATACTACGTGTTCCCATTATGCACTGAGCAGTGCACTTTGAGGCGAATTTAGCCATGGCAATTGGTGCAACTTGTCAGTAATTCTAGGATGATACTATTGATCAGAGATACCTTTCTTGGGACTACATGTGCGATCATTATGATTGATTATCTGTATATTTAGCAGGTTTGATTGGTGGCATCCTGATGATAGATAGAGGACATCACAGGTTCATGGTCAGATGGGTGGACATGGTGGAGCAGATGGTCATTCATAGGTGGAGATTTGCACGGGGCAGCTGTATCCTATCCCATATGTATTGCGAGCTTCATGAGATTGTTTACCATTATACTCAGAGCATGACTGTGGTTATTTTGATTCTTTAGATTAGTGCCTGGGAGGATATCCCTATGACATGACCTATTATAGATAGGGAGTGAGCACCCGAGTACCCTTATGTATATATTTATGTAGGTCTCATTTAGTAGCCCCATTTGCGCAAGGTAGATTACTGGCAAGAATTTTTGATGACATGACCGAGGTCATCTGGTGGCCATACTTAGATTGTGAGGAGTGGACCTTAGATGCCAGAAAGGTTGCATTTTTGTTCCAGTGTAGGTACCTTATAGGGAGGACTAGGTATATTGTAGAGAATTTTATACACACCAGAGTCTTGAGATAGTATGGCCAATGGAAGGGCAGGACACAGGACACATGACATCATTGTATATGCTCAGATTCGTGATGAGGAACCATTGTGCGGTGCCTAGCTGAGTTATGAGACCACTCACCAGGAGATCAGAGATATGATTAGAGTAGATTGGGATCTCCATCTTGATGTTGCAGATGTAGGCTGCTCAATTGGATATACAACAGAGATGCTTCAGCATCCATTTCCTCGATTCACAGTGCCTAAGGAGGTTATTATTTGTATAGAGGAGCTGATAGATTATGATCTTGATCATCATCTCACTAGAGGGAGAGGAAGATCCCAGAGAGACAGGGGTGTTGACAGACATGGAGGTAGAGATGGAGGCAGATATGGGAGACGTCCTCCTCTAGATGAGGGGAATGACGGTGGAGATGACTTGGATGGTGGTGTTGTGGGTGGCCATGTAGATGCAGCTAGTGGTAGTGGAGAGGGTCTGTGCACCTGATTTAGATTTATTTCTCCCCGGATAGATCCAGGTCCTTTACTAACAGGGGAGCAACAAAGACATCAAAGGAAGTAGTAGCAACAAAGGCAGCTAGGAAGATCACAGGATAGATCTCAGGATAGGTCTCCTGGATAGGATTCAGGTAGGGGATCTGGTAGAGATGGGATCCTCTATCCCAGTGTGAGCAGGAGTGAGAGTAACTCAAGGCACAGATCAAAGCTTTAGAGAGAAAGCTTACTGCAACTGAGTCCAGGATTTCTATATCAGATGCATTTCTCACAGATAGGGACAGACAATTAGAGCGCCTTAGGGTAGAGTGAGATAGGCAGGGTGATATGCTTAGGGGTAAAAGTACGGAACTGTGTCACATTTGAGGACCATTTGACATGTTTCAGCCGGACATATTTCGGCCGAACATGTTTCAGCTGGACATACGTGGCGCACACGCGGTGCCAAGTGGCGTCCATGTGGCAGAGGGGTTCCGGCCAAACCTGGTCCGGCCGAAACTGTTTCGGCTGGACCAGGTTCGGCTGGAACCCTGAAAATATATATAAACCCCAAAATCAGTTAGAGCGGCTCATTTGCACTGAGCACCTTCCATGATCTGCAGAGCGGAATAGGAGTACTTCGGCCGAAAATCGGTAGGAATTTTTTTTTTTTTTTAAATGTTTTTTCAATGTTTTTTTAATTTTGTTATGTTAAATTAATGTAATTATACTATTATTTGATGTTTTTTGTTTTTATTTTGTTATTTATAAAATATTGTTTAATGTAGATTTAAATTTATTTT
>MU226875.1:53042-83705 GCA_018584345.1 Thuja plicata | reverse complement strand
ATTATTCAAAAAAATTTAAAAAAATTATAGGCATAAACTAGATCCAATTTTACACATTTCATTAGTTTACATCATTTTCAAATTCTAAACACAAATATCACTTTTATGTCGTTAAAGTTCAACAGTTATGCATGTCGTGGTCCTCTTCCTTTGTTAAAGTGTGACACAGGTTTGTACTTTTACCCTTATAGCAGAGAGAGATGCACAGGCTTGGATAGCCACCCACTAGGGATAGAGAGCAGCTTATTAGTTTGCCCTATACCATGCTACAGTTTGAGTGGGCGAGATAGCACTTTCATTTTCATAGGTTGCCTGGAAGTCTGAGGGAGTGATGCCTCCTCCACCACCATTTGTACCACCTCCTCCTCCTCCTCCAGATCAGGGAGAGGGGGGAAGACAAAGTTGATACATATCTTTTTGTACTATTTTGTGAGATCATTTTGTATATCCAGAGCCCTGTGAGGATATTCTTATGTACTATTGACACTTTGATATATGTATATCTAATTCATTTGTATACTATGATACTCTTTGTGTAGACTTGTGCCATTTGATTTGTTCCATGTTTTGAGATATATATATGATGTAGTTGTTTGTGATTCTGACATGATTTATGACTTCTCTCTTCTTTGATATATTTATTGCACATGTGATTATATCTTGGTCATATGATGAGTTAGATTGAGATGATGACATCATTTATGTGTTTTGATTTATCACTGATATAAATATGTTTCAAATGATACTATTGTGAATATGCAAATGGATGTCTTTGAGTTTTTCTTATGCAAGTAAAATGTATGGATGCACTTATGATGTAGAAATAAAATGCACAAATGTTTTATTTTTGTATTTTTCCTCTGTCTCATTTTATGAATACAAAATGTATGCTATGGATGTGCAACAATATAAATATCAATAATAGTAAATGGATGTAGTTAACTTGAATTTAAAAGAAGAAAAGAGAAATTATTTTTGAGCCCAAATTTCCTTATGCTTTTACTTCATTCACAAATGCATCATGCAATCTTTAAATGCAACTATATGTAGACTCTTAGGACTTGTCACTGATTTGTAGATATTGTAGCATTTTTATCATTATTGGGCATTGTTTAGAACATATACCACTTGATACTACAACCATCACTAATACCCACTGATATTATGAAAGTATGAATACTATGTTTTATTGAAATGTCAGAAATAGATGTAGGCATCAAGGCATAGAAGCCATGATAACAAAATAGTCACCTTCCCTTTTAATATATTAGAATCTATGTAAGGCAAGATATTGAACCCGCAATGACCTTGAAAATTCATATCCTTGGGTACATTATGCTTCGTATACCTTAGCGAGAATCTGAGTTATAAAATAGACAAGGAAATTGTTTCAATCTCACCGTAGTTTACACATAACGAAGATCAAGATATATGCGGCTATCCACTCATGGTGGCAGTTCTTACCATAAACATCCAAGTTAGGTGAAATTTATAGGATCATTTGCAAACAATAACCATACGCGAAAAACCAACAAAAAATTATGCCCACTATCCTTGTGACTCTTTGTCTTTGCGCAAACGTCATGGAGTAACTTGGAAGACTTAACAACTATCAATTGTGAACCAATCAAAGAAAACTTATAACTGCTTAGATTCCCCCTAGTGAAAACATCATCGGTTCATAAAAGAGTCATAATCAAACCAAGATCAAACTATATTTAGGTAGTATTGAGAAATACTATTGATTCATTCTTTAAGCGCAGTAGAGATTCACCAATCAAAAGTTTGGAATTCAAAAAATATGTGTTCCATGTCTGTGTATAACTTTCTTCCTGTTTGCAATCCAATGTAGGTCGTAGGAACATCATTCACATTAGTGCAATGTTTGTGCCAGTCTTGTTTCATGAAAGTGAAGTTTGGTGAAAGCATCAAGTATCATTGTGTGACAAGAAAAAACATCCTATGATGACCTAACAAACTCTACCTATTATGCTAGCATAAGATGCCCTGAGTGAAAAATGACTTGATGCTAAGAAAAAAATAAAGACAAATCCCAAGCAAGGATAAGATGTTTGTAAGGAAACAAAGTCAACTCTTAGCATAGGTGTAATCATGAAGGCTTAGTATCAGTAGTGTATTGATAGATAGAGCGCAGAACACAAGTGATGCCTAATTGCCAGGTTTTCACCACTTGGCAATACTTTTTATTCTTTTTGCTACTAGGATGCCTATTTTACTAGGTTTTCATCAAGGCACTTTTCTCTTTTTCAAATTTTTTTTTTTGCTATTTTTTCTTTTTTGAATGTTTTTGTACTATCAAGGTGCCTGTTTACCAGGATTTCACCAAGGATACCTTTCTTCACGACTTTTTCCACTATTTTTGAAATTTCTTCAAGATCTAATTTCTGAATGTTTTTGGTTTTTTCTGAGAACTTATTTCACTATACAGGCTCTGCTTGCCAAAAATCTATCGTAGAACTGCTTCAAATGTAGAGTGTTGATAGGATCCAAAAGGACATCTCCCTCAAGTGTACCTATTCGATAAGCTCCAGTCCCAAAGGTAGTAGTGATATCATAAGGTCCTATCTAGTTAGGTTCAAACTTTCCTTTATGTTTTCTATTCGGTTGGTTCTTAGGATTCTCCTTTAGGACAAGATCCCCCACTTGAAATTGGCATGGTTTAACCTTTTTATTGTATCCCTTGGACATGCATTCTTGGTACATCTTCAGATGATCGAATGCTTATTGTCTGCGCTCATCAAGTAGGTCTAAAGAATTCACTCTATCGATCTTGTATTGTTCATCAGTAACAAGACCTTGTAAAGATATCCGAAAGGATGAGATTTCAACCTCAATAGGTAGTACTTCTTCAGCGCCATAGAATAGAGAAAATGACGTGGCTCCTGTTGGTGTTATGATGCTTTCTCTGTAGGCCCATAATCCCAGATTTAGTTTTAAATTCTAGTCTCTACTAAAATTACTTACACTTCTATGTAGGATCTTGAGAATATTCTTATTAGATGCCTAAACCTGTCCATTACCTTGAGGGTAGTAGATTGAGGAGTAGTGTTGAGTAATGTGGAGCTATTTGCAAAGGTCATCAATGTCTTGATTTTTAAATTGGCCCCCATTGTTTGTTATAATTGAAGAGGGTATCCCATATCTATAGATAATGTAGTTCAAAATGAACATAGCCACCTATTTTCCAGTGGCTTTGATTAGCGGCACGGCCTCAGCCCACTTCATAAAATACTCAGTGGTCGTAATGATGAACTTATGTCCATTTGAAGAATTGGGATATATTTGTCTAACCAAGTCAAAGGCCCATTGCTGAAATGGCCAATGTGTAATGAAAGGTATAAGTTCTCTAGTAGGAGAATGGATGATATTTCCATGTGTCTAGCATTTATGACATGTTTTAGAAAATTGAATAGCATCATTTTTCTGTGGTAGGCCAGTAATAGCCTACTCTGAGTAGTTTCTTCGTTAGTGAAATTTTTTTTGAATGTGATTCACATACACCTTCTTGGACTTCTTTTAATGCACGATATGACTCTTTGATCTCTAAAAATCTAAGAAGCATACCATTGGGACCTCGTTGATATAAGTTATTAGTTATGAGGACATAACATGATGTTTTCCTAATCAGGGCTCTTTTCTCATTTCTAGATAGATTGTTGGGAATAGTTTGGTTAGTGAGGAAAGCAATGATATTAGCATACTGAGATTGGTCTAGGGTGTTCAAAGCACATATTACTTGATACTTAGGGGTATCAAAGGAAGGATAGCATAATTCTTCCACTGAGAAGTCATAGAGGAATTGATGTTCCTCCAGTTGTAACATGGACGCCAATGTAGCCATAGCATCTGCAACTTTATTCTTTGTTCTGGGTATCTGTTGTAATGTGATTAAGACAAAGTACTTCTTTAGGTCATCAACCAGTTTCTTTTAGGGTGTCAACTTCTCATCTTTTGTCTGATAATCTCCATTGACTTGATTAATAATGAGATGGGAGTCACCATACACGTGCAACTCTACAATCTTCCATTCCATCACAAGCTTAAGACCATTTACCAATGCCTCATATTCAGAAATGTTATTGGTGCATGGAAATAACAATTTGTAAGAGTTGGGTATCTTGTAGCCTTGAGGAGTTATGAACAAAACTCCTACTCCAGAGCCTTTTTGCGTGAAAGAACCATCAAAGTACATCTTCCATAGGTACTTAGTTAGATGCATAATGGTCTCATCAGGGAATTCAATCCTTAAAGGTTCATCATCTTGAAGTGGTGAATCAGCTAGTTGATTTGCGAGGACTTGTCCTTTAATAGCTCTCATATCTACATACTCAATGTAAAATTCACTTAGAATGAGGACCCACTTTTCCAAATGTCCTACTAATACTGTTTTTCTCAGAAGGTACTTTAGAGGATGAATCTTAGCAATGAGCTTTACACTATGTGAGAGCATGTAGTGTCTCAATTTTTGTGATGCGAAGACAACTGCTAAGCATGCTTTTTCAATAATGTTGTAATTGAGTTCATAGGACACTAATGTTCTACTGATGTAGTAGATCGCTCTTTCTTTCTTAGTTTCATCCTCTTGTGTGAGAAACACTCCTAATGATGTAGTGGTAGCTGAAATATACAGGAGTAATGGCTTCCCATGAATAGGTTCCATAAGAATAGGAGGAGTAGCCAGGTACTCTTTTAATTCTCTGAAGTTGGCTTCACAATGCTTATCCCATTTGAAAGTGACCCCTATATGTAGCAATTTGTTAAAGGGTTGTGCTCTATCCACCAGTTTTGACATGAACCACCCGATCAATTGAAGTCTCCCTTGTAATGTCCTCATTTGAATGATATTGCATGGAGGACTCATTTCTAGTATGGATTTGACTTTTGCAGTATCTACCTCAATTCCTTTCATTGAAATAATAAACCCTAAGAGCTTTCCTGATTGAACCCCAAAGGCACACTTTTTTGGATTGAGGCTGAGTTGAAATTGCTCTATTCAATCCAATATCCAATATGAGCACCTCTTTCTTTGGCTTTAGCTAAGGTGTCATCGACGTAATCCTCCATATTTTTATGCATCATATCATGGAATATAGTAGTCATTGTTCATTGATATATAGTACTGGCATTCTTTAACCCAAATGGCATGACATTCAAGAAAAAGGTGCCGCATGCACATGTAAATGCGGTTTTCTCTTGATCCTCGGGTGAAATTTTTATCTGATTGTAGCCTGAGAAACCATCCATTAATGAATAAATTTGGTATCCTACTGTGAGGTCCATGATCATATCAATATTAGGCATGGGGAAGTCATCCTTAGGACATGCCTTGTTTAAGTCTCTGAAGTCAGTATAGATCCTGATAGATTTATCAGATTTAGACACTGGGACCACATTGGAGATCCATCCTACATAGGCAATGACTCTGATGAATCCATCTTTTAATAATTTCTCTAGATCTTCTTTTACTAGAAATGCAACATAAGGATGCATCTTCCTAAGTTTTTTGTTTCACGGGCTTGATCCTGGGAGCTATAGATAAGTGATGCATGATTAAATTAAGATCCAGTCCAGGCATATCTATATAAGACCATGCATATTTGATCTTATTTTCCAAGAACTGGGTGAACTGTGTCTTCTCCTCTTGTGACAAAGATTGTGCTAGGTGAACTATTTGAGGATCTTCAATTATGCCCAGATTAACTAGCTGTGTTGGTTCTATCAGAACTAAAGATCTTTCTTGAAAGTGCTTAGGGAGGATATCAAGAATCTCATCCATTGGCACCTCTAAGAGATTTTCACCATCAGATACATCTTTTGTTTTTACTATATTAGGACCCGATGCTGCCACAACATGGTTTTCACCATCAGTTCCCTTTTTCTTTTAATTTTTCAATTTTTGACTGAGAAAATTGATATCCTCCTGTGCCATGTTCACACTTCTTGCATTGGTGGAAGAAGAGTAGGGTTCACAAGCATTTAGATAGCAAGCCAAGGTGTACTCATTGGGAAATTCAAGAATAGGAGTAGGATCTGTACTATTCTAGTCAATTAGGTTTGGATTTATCAAAGACAAGGAGTCAGACTCTGGGAAGGACAACATCGCATTAGCATCATGACTATTAACTGACATGACATGACATGTCCTGTTAAGTTAAGTTCTTCGATGTTTAGATCAATAAGAGTTAGATCGTTGTTAAAAGGGTCATTGTTAGTTATATGCAGACCAAACTCTAGTGACTTGTTAGTAGAACTTTCATCATCATGTATTCATAAAAGGAGGCTTCTTTCTTCTCGCCTCTGAAGTTCTTCTAGACATATGAGAACACTAGTCTCTCCATCAATGATTAGGGGAAAGAAATCTTCCTCTACTTCGGGAATATCATTATTGTTGGGAGTATTGTCAGAATGTTCATTGGGTGCAGATGGAGTTGTGAACATGTGAATCACATCTATTTCAATGTCTTCTGTCATGATAAAGAGCTCATCCCATTCATAATCATGAGATTTTAGTTACTTCATCATCATACCTGTTTAAGAATTATGTAATAGTTATCTGATGTACCTGATTAGCTGTCTGTGGATCAAAGTGTGGTAAATCAAGGACATGTGTGATTTTGACTAACTGCCCCTAGTTAGGATGTAAATCCTTTTGTTAGGGTGTGTCTTCAGTAACTTTTGCTATCAATGGTACCTTTGGATCATCTTTTTTTGTGTCTCCTACCTCTTCAATAGGAGCCTATGCTTACAAAGGGGTGCGAAGATCTTGTGGTACCTCAAAGCTTGGTACATAGCACTCTCCTTGATAGTGGGGATTCTCTATGCCAACATGTAATAATCTTTCATAGGACCATGGCTCTAGTTCTATCTCTTTTGTTTCATCATTCCCGTTCTCAGAGATTGGACTATCTTTTGAAGTAGGTTTGTTAGATTCATTATTAAAACCTAGTCCTATTTTGTCTCTGGTATTCCTGAGCTCCATGTGTATAGGTTCAATAAGTCCTCTTCTTGTGTCGCTTAGAGGTCCTTTTCCTTTGTACCGGGGATTGCTTAAGGAGGTTGTATCCTTTATCATACTGTTCAGGAGATATTTCTACATGTTTGACCTCAGCTTCCGTTGGTTCTCCCTTGTAAAGCCAGTCCAAGAATGTCTATTTGTTTGTGTTATCTAAAGAAGATGTGGATACCTTTACCATGCTAGATGCTTTGTGGATATTTGGCTCCTTGGATGTAGTAGGTGTGAATTTCAAGGAAGGGTTTCCATAGGATCTTGGTGACACCGAAAGTTCTGTCAGTGACGGAGTCATGTCCAACTTGTATTCTCCCATACCTATTTCTTCGAATTTTAAGGTTTTCCCTAAGCTTTTCATAACCATATCTTTGGTAGTCTCAAAAGAGACCTCATCCATAGATTCCTTGTTATCTGGAACCATACTACCTACTTTTATATTGTTACAAGTATAATTAGCATCCGCAGGAATTGTCACCTCCACCTCATTATGTGGGAATTTGATACATTGGTGGTAAGTAGAGAACACAACTTGCATTTTGTAGATCCAAGGTCTCTCCAATAGGATGTTGTAAGCCAGGGGTAGATCCAAAACTTGACATGTGACATTTCTTTCAATTGGTCTAACTCTAATGGGAAGAACAATAATACCTTTAGAGGATTTTTCTTTCTCATCACAAGATTTGATAGTTATTTTTCTTATAGAGTCAATGGTCTATTCTGAGAGACCTAGTTTCCTGATTAGATTAAGTGTACAAATATTCAATCCTATGCCTCCATCTATCAATACATGTCTAATACAAGATTTATGAATTTGGACTTCAATATGGAGGGGTTGATTAGGTGGATGTGTCAATGATTTATCATCCTCTTCAGAAAAGGAGAGGTAATGCAGCGTTGAGATGTGATTGACCATTGCTTTGAATTTGTCTATATCAAGATCCTTTGGTAAATTTGTGGCATGTAGGGCTTGTTCCAGGATTTCCCTATGCACTCTGGATATTTTAAGCAACTAAAAAATAGAAATTTTGGCCGAGCTTCATTGTAATTGGTCCACCAAGTCATACTTTGCTGCAGTAATAGTAACCATGTGTTTTGCTGCTAGTTTAGGAATACTAATAATAGGGATTGTATAATCTTAAAATGGAAGCACTTCCATTTTGATAGGTTTAGCACCCTCATTTTGTAGGTTTGCATATTAGATTTGCATATGTGCTTGATTATACATGTGTAGGTGAAATTAGGGTTAGGATCTTGTGGATCCTCCTATATTTCTCTCTTTGTGGATATTTTCTCTAGGTATGACCTATTTATTTGTCCTCGTGGACCTCATCCTACTCTCTCTCTAGGCCTCTAGGCCTTCTTAACATTCTGGCACATTCCCCCACCTTCCTAGGTCCTCGGCTGACCTGGGAACCTCTCAGCAACTTTCTAGTGACCTACCTGAAACCTCAAGTTATGGTCAAGGTTGACCCTCACCTAGGTCAAGGTTGAAGTCGACCTTGACCTAAGTCAAGGGAGAGGTCAACATAGACCTTTGTCAGGTGTTGGTCCCTGCATTCAAATCTGGAGCTTATCGAGGTCTGGAACTTAAAATAGGTCCCCGGGTTCAGATGCGAAAGTGTTTTCTCTGTATTTGAATTAATATGTTCCTTCCTTAGTTGGTGATTGTGATTGGACAATGATTCAAGATGAATTTAAATTTGGATCTCTTGCATTGCCCTTAGAGGCCTATGTTGAGATCTCTATATAAACACTCTCTTTTGCCTTCATTTGATCATGAAATGAAATCTGGAGATGACATGATGAAATGATGATGCAAACAAGCAAGAGGATGATATAGAAGGACAAGCTAGGAGGAAATATCATCATCTTCAATCAAGCATTTTGAGGACAAGCTATGGTGGATCTTCATTGAAGCAAGAAGACTCTCTCTTTAGATCTACTATTCACAACATTAAAGCATTCAAAGGACATTATCATGGGGTAGCAATTATAGATTGTGAGTTGATAGGAATACTTTAACCTTGGGGGCTTGGTATGCTTTCTTTGTCATATTCAAATCTATGCATTGCTATCTCATTTCCATGTTATGTTAGGATTGTTAATCTAAAGGATTAGATCTTGATATCACATGTTTAATGACTCTTTTCAAAAGAGCAATACACACACACTATACATTCTATATTCGACTATTCGTGGAGGTGGAGATCACCAAAATGGTGGTTTGGCTAAGGCAAAACCCTATATAGCCACCCTAAAACCCCTATTTTCAGATATTTCCAGGTGCTACTTTTAGGAGTTACAGGTGTAGAATAGCAGATTTGAGACCAGACTCGGATACCCTTTTCTGCGAACTACCGAGATCTACAAACAGATTTTCTATCGACACTGTGTAGGTCAGGGTCAACATAATTGGGTCAGGGGTGAAATTTATGGGTCAAGGTCAACCTTTTTCATAAGATGACATCAAAACAAAAAAATATTTCTGGGTTTTGTTCGTCTCTGTGTTCTGGTTCAGGATCAACTGTCTGATTTTCTAGAAACTCAATACAGACCTCAAAAAATGAGTTTTTCTAGATCTGCTATATTATTAGGTAGGTATCTTATCCCACTATTCTTTACATGCTCCTTTCAATCATTTTTATCATAATAATTAAGTGTAAGAAACTAAAATTTGCCTTAGGATCTCTTTCTTATCTCATTATGCAAATCTTATTTAAGAAATCCTTTATGAGCCAAATTTACACCATTACATTTTGGTGAACCCGCAATAGACAATTCTTTCTTTTCCTTGGTGTTAGATTTACATTTCATATTAGATCTTGCATGAGCATAGAAATAGATTTATTTTTCTTGCATTTATATTTCATAAAAAATAAAAATCACAAAATTACTAAAAAAATACAAAAACATTTACATTTTTCAAGCTTATAGTGTTTCCTTGTGTTCAACATGTATGATTTTTGTTTTGAATACTTTGATGAGGATTTTTTTGTACAAAATGATAGATCCCTTAATGAAGTACATGGAAGTGAGAATGAAAATTGTTTGAATAAGATCCCCATGGATCCTATTCCTATTTCATCCTCCTCCACAACCCCTTCAATTGACCTTTACCATAGAGTGTATGCATGGTTACCTTCATTTTCCTCTATTTGCAACATCGAGACACCTAAAATGATATTTCCTAAACCTTTGATGACAGTAAAAGGATGTCCTATAATAACTATTAAGGGTAAACCTAGAGATCCCTTGGATTTCTTTGATAACACGGATTCTATTTCGCATGCTTATTGCACATGAAATAATACTCAACCTACTGTCCCATAAACTTTACCTCCTCAACCCGTGCTTCCTCAAGCACCTAGGTTACCTTCTTCTTTTAAGGAATATGACATAATGGAATAGTTATGTGCTACTCTAGCTAAGATATCTTTATGGGAATTACTTCAAACTTCTCCTACATATCATGAGGCATTGCAAAAAGCCTTATCTACTCTCTCTGCTATGCCTCCTAATCAAGAGAAAATTAATTCATTTCTAGAGTGAATGCATACTATGCCTTTTGTACGTCCTATTGTGTTTTCCGATAATGATTTACCTACTATTGAGGTGTAGAATCAATATGATGCTCTTATGGTTGTTGTCTCTATTAATCAGAGTATCATTCGCAGAACAATGATTGATAATGGATTTGGGCTTAATGTTTGTAGCATGGATATTCTTAGGGAAATTAGGGCCGATCTTACAACTATTTAACCGAATAATATTCCTATTCGTGGATTTGATAATATTGCAAAGAAAACATTGGGTATTATTACATTACCCATTAAAGTTGGTCCTGTGCTTCTTTATACTCCTATCCATGTTATGCCTGGACCACTCAACTATAACCTTCTATTAGGAAGACCCTAGTTACATACTATGCATGTGGTTCCTTCTACTCTTCATCGCAAGGTTAGGTTCATTTATAATAATCAAATGTACACACTACATGCAGATGATGCACCAAATCCTTGCCTAAATGTAGAATATGCTAAGATACTCGAGCCTATACAACAAGTTAAAAAACCTGAACAACCACCTAAGGTTAAAGAATATGAGATTCCATCTTCTTCCCTGACGGAAGATGATTGGGGAACATTGGATTTTAATCCTACTTTTATAGGAGAATATAAAGTATCAGATTTGGAATTGATGAAAGAACAAACTGAGTTTGAAAAACAAGTCTTTATTCCTTCTCCACTTTCTGAGGAGTTAAAAAGTAACTTTTTTGTTGCTTCTCGTGATGAAACAATTGAGACAATAAAACCAGATTGCTATGACATTGTGACATATGTCGCTCCTTTAAATCAATCTGATATGGCCGACAGGTATGGTTTTGGTTCTCATTTACTTAAGAAATCAGGATTTAATGGGAAAGGTTGTGGTAAGTATGAACAATGTATACAAGTACCCCTGGATAACGAAGGTTGTGATTATACTTATGGGTTAGGATTCAATCCTTATGGGAAACCATCAGCTTTTTCTCTTAATGTTAATCACATTTTTGGTGGACATTTGAAATTGGTTAATCCACTTCTCCTTGACATGGATCAAAAGCCTAGGTTGGATAACTTTCTTGAGGATGAAGCCCTCGCTGATTTTTTAGGAGCTTATCAAGATCTACCTACATTCCATCATAAAAGGAGGAAGCAGTATTGCCTGAATAGTGAAGCCTATTTTGGAGAACATGATGAATTGAATATTTCCCCTCTGCCAATAGATTCTCCTATACAAAGTAATTTATTAATAACTGAGACCATGGAAGTTCAAGTGGACAAAAATGATGTTGAAAGGACAATCAAAATTGGGAAGTGTTTGAGTCAAGATGAGCATGATCAATTGGTTTCTCTCTTGCTTGAATATAAGGATATCTTTTCTTGGACATATTTGGATATGCCAGGTATAGACCCCAAAATTTTCACTCATTATATTTTCCTTAAACCCAATGCTAAACCTATGAAACAAAAGATTTGCAAGATGAATCCCAGCATCGCTTTACTAGTAAAAGCTGAAATTGAAAAATTACTTGGTGTTAGATTCATCTGCTCTATTGATTATTCTGAATGGATTTCAAATATTGTGGTTATTTCTAAGGGAGGAAATAAAATAGGAATCTGCACTGATTTCTGGGACCTAAATAAAGCATCCTTAAAAGATGACTTCTCGCTACCTAATATTGAGATGATTGTGGATTCAACAACAGGTCATGCATTATTGTCTTTTATGGATGGATTTTTCGGTTATAATCAAATCTTTATTCCTGTTGAGGATCAACTTAAAACCACATTTATTACACCTTGGGGGACATTCTTTTGGGTCATGATGCCTTTTGGATTAAGAAATGCGGGAGCTACTTATCAACGCGCCATGACTTTTATTTTTCATGATTACATTCATAAGATTCTGGAATATTATATGAATGATATCTTGGCAAAGTCTATACAAAGAGAACATCATGTGTTCATTTTAAGACAAATATTTGAAAGAATTAGGAATTACAACATGAGGTTAAATCATAAGAAATGTGCTTTTGGAGTTGATTCTAGAAAATTATTAGGATTTATTATCTCTAAGCGAGGCATAGAAGTTGATACTGAGAAGATTGATGCTATTGTTAACATGCCTCCTCCTAATAATATTTCACAATTGCATATTTTACAAGGTAAAATAGAATCTATTTGTCGCTTTGTTTCTAACCTAGCCGATAGGACTGTTCCTTTTACTTCTTTACTTAGAAAAGATACTACTTTTTCTTGGAACCAGGAATGCAAGAAGTCTTTTGAGAAATTTAAAGAATATATTGCTAATCCTCCTATCCTACAACCTACTCAATTCAATAAACCCTTTTAATATACTTCTGCCACTTCCAATGTTGTGAGTGCATTGTTGGCTCAACATGATAGTGATGGAAAGGAAAGACCGGTATACTATATTAGTCAGACCTTGTTGGATTATGAAACATGATATACTCAACTAGAATGACAATGCCTAGCTTTAGTTTATTCTTGTCAAAAACTCTGACATTATTTACTCAATGTTGAAGTCAATGTGATTGTTAAATTCGACCCTTTAAAACACCTTTTCTCAAAAACCGATCTCTCTGGTCGATTAGCAAAATGAGTTATGTTTCTCACAGAATTTGATCTCAATTTCATCCTTCAAAATTTAATTAAAGGAAAAGCTTTAACTAATTATTTAGTTGAAGCTCCTTGCCCTCATTCTAATACAACTGTTACCTCAGTAGAATTCCCTAATGAGCATATATTTACAATCAAGCAAGATGATACTTGGGAGTTATATTTTGATGGTTCTAGGTGCAAGACAGGTTCTGGGGTGGGCATTAGCTTGATCCCTCCTACGAAGAAACTGATCCCTATGTCATATAAATTAACTTTTCCTTGTACTAACAACATTGTGGAGTATGAATCTCTTATATATGGTTTACGAGCAACTTCATCTCTTCATATTAAAAACTTAGAAATTTACAGGGATTTGCAATTGATTGTGGAACAAATCAAAGGAGGTTACCAAACTAAGAATGATAATATGGCACAATATCGAGATTTGGCTATGGATATTCTTTCACAATTCTCTTCTTACACAATTAAAACTTTACCTAGGAAATATAATCGACATGCAGACGCCATGGCAAGCATGGATTCTTTGGTTTGTCTTGAGAATAACAATGAGGACTTTCAATTCACTATACACACTCTTAAAATCCCTACAATTTCTGATAAGGTTACTGTTGACTGTTGTAGTTTGCATTTAGATGAATGGTATTCACATATCTTTCAATTTCTGAAAGATAATACTTTTCCAAAATCGGCAACAAGGAACACACGTAATCGTATTAGAAAGCTTCCAGCCCGCTATATCATTTTAGGGGAAACACTTTACAAACATTCTTACAATGGTTTACTATTAAGATTTCTTAACAAAATTGAAGTACCTATAGATTTAGTAGAAGCTCACTCTGGTTCTTGTGGAGGACATTTTGGTAGGAAATCTTTAGTTAATAAACTCCTCAAAATGGGATACTATTGGCAAACAATGGAAAAAGATTCCTTTACACTTGTTAAAAAGTGTCCTTAGTGTCAGCAACATGGTAATTTAATCCATGCTCATACTCGTGAGCTTCGTAATCAGGCTGCTCCGTGGCCTTTTAGCATTTGGGGTTTTGACCTTATTGGAAAAATCTCACCAGCTTCTTCTCAAGGACATATGTACATTCTCACGACTATGGATTACTTTACGAAATGGGTAGAAGCTATCCCTCTTCATTCTACTACTGCAAATGTTATCTGTGATTTCATCCTTAACCATATTATAGCACGATTTGGTATTCCTTCAATGATAGTTTCAGATAATGGTACATCTTTTAAGAACAAAGAAGTCACAAAATTCATGGAGAAATACCATATACAAGATAGATTTTCTATTCCCTACTACCCTCAATCTAATGGTGAAGTTGAAGCATCAAATAAGGTTATTGAACAAATATTAAAGAAAACACTCAACAAACATGCAAAAGATTGGCATACACAACTTACTTATGCCTTGTGGGCTTATAGGACTAGTGTTCATACGGCCACTGGCACTTCACCTTATAATCTTGTTTATGGGACTGACGCTATCACGCCTTTGGAATTAGAAATACCATCCTTGCGTGTTTTATTTCATGGGATCATCGACCAAGATACTTTCCATGAACAACGATTACAAGAATTAGAAATGTTAGATGAACAATGAATAAATACTTTGGAACACACTAAGGCCTATCATAAATCACTCCAAAAACAATATAATCACAAAGTGATTGAATGGTCATTCTTGGTAGGTGATTTAGTCTTATATGAAAACCAAAGAAATGTGAATGCTTTACCTGGTGAGAAAAGAAAATTTAGTCCAAATTGGCTTGGACCCTTTGTGGTAATTGAGGATTTTACTTTAGGTTCTTATAAATTTGCTGATATGAATGGCATTCCTCTTAAGGAACCTATTAATATCATGCATCTCAAACATTATTATCCCTAAATCATCATTTATTTCTTTATGTGTGGATATGTTCCTTATAGAATAATTATTTTATAAGTTATGTAACTTAGAATGCATTTCATACATATTTTCTTTTCGTCTTTCTTTTTTAAGTCTTGTGCATTGATGAAAATAAAAAGTAATCAACCATAGAACTAATTGTTGCAAAAACAAATTTTTCTTCATAAATAAACTTTTTCAAGTTTGGTACATATGTGGCGCAAAGTGCCATATCTATCAATCTCTATCCCAATGCTCTGAAGGTCGGTGGCTCCCAGTTCTCTCAGAACTGTGGTATGAGGCTAAGGATCTCAAAATGGTAGTCCATGTGTGACTCCTCGATATGCTCATCTCCTGGATCCACTCCTGGGCTCTCTGCATGTCAGCCATAAGTTTCTCTTCTCTCTCCTTGCATAACCTCAACTCTCATTGTACACATAGGAAGATATCTGCATGTCTTCCGAGATCCCTTTGTCCTATAAGGGACTATCTCTCGCTAGCTGGTAGTTAGTAGGATACACATGTATCCTTCAGAACCTCAGATACAAAACTCCTCCACTCCGCTACGCTCCCTGCAAAATTAAAATGTAAAACTTATTTAATTTCTTCTTCTAAACAAAATCTTTATTCAAAACGTTCTAAAGCTATATCATACCTGGATCTCCTGCCTGGGTATCACTAAAGGATCTAGATAATGGGGGCATGGAATGACTACTCTCTCCTTGCTAACTCTGTCTAGGCCTCGGTGGTGGTGTCTCTGTGTGCGCTCAAGGAGGTCACTGTGATCTCAAGTGAGTAACATAGACTAGCTGATTACCGGTCCCTGTACTGTGGCCTGGGGTATCTCCGCTTCTCTTTCCTCTTCTCTCTCTTCCTCCATAGGATCTCCCCCAAAGGGATGCTCCTCCTCATCTCTCCAATCCTCCTCCTCTCCTACTAGAATTTCATCTCCTTGGTGGTTCCTCTCTGAAGGACCTAGATCAACTGTGGGGTAGTCATCGGGGAAGATAGGATGGGTCCCCTATAAACTCTAGTATCTAATATACTCACTACTAACACCTACATAGGATATCTTAGGGCATATCTCTATATCCTCAGTCTCATTTGTCTCACTATCCACACTATCAGCTACTGTCGGTTGACGTATGGTGCCAGGTCTCTGATAGTATCTCGTCAGATATGCATACCGAGGTACTATATGAGGGACCCCCTATATCAAACCAAACTATCTCATCACCCTATCATAGTAATATGGCATCATGACATGATTGGTAGGACCTTCTAGCAGCTTACACTACTATGAGTGTCTCAACTGATGTCAGGTATCCGGCTACTCTATCATCTCACAATAAGGTCTCCATATCACATCTATACCTGGTATACGGTCAAAGCATACCCTCCAAAAGAGGATATCTTCATGCTGCCAAACATCTGCTAGCGGATATAGAAAGGCTCTCTGTGTGCTCGCATCTATCATCATAGGAGTACCCTATGGTCATGTATGTGTGTAATGCTCAAACATCCAAACCTGTAGCAAGGTGCACACCATAAGACTCTCACGCTGGTATTCACTAACTGACTCAGCTCGTGATAAAGATGAGCCAACATGCTATGGCCCCATGAGATAGTGACCCTATCACTCTCCATTATGTGTATGAGATGGGTGAATGGTGATAAAAATATTGTACCCTTTGTGTTGGGCACTACAACAAAAGAAAGTATACATAGCATCACTCTCCGTACCAAAGGTGTTAGACTTGCTAGTATGGCTGCCAGAGATATCTAATCTGATTGGGTCCTCAACTATGGTACCCATCCCAAACAATAATCCATATCTACAAAAACCTCAGGCAGACCCCACGGTTCTCTCAGTCTGATAGGCTCACCTCGTACTGGAAGTCATAGGATCTTGTACACATCCTCCAGCGTGACTGTGATCTCTCCTGATGGAAGATGGAAAGAACATGTATCCTCATCCCATCTCTTTATCATGGCTGGTATCATGGACCGATGGAACCTCAACTATGGTAAGACTGCTACCCAGTACAATCCCACATCTCTCAATAACTGTATCTCCTCCTGTTGTAGCTCGATGACACTCCCTCTAACAGATAGTAGTAACCCTTTGAAGGGATGCTCTCGAAGACAGATTGGATCTTGCAAGCACAAACATGAATCATATAAGTACTTGTACATCAAACATCTTCTGTACCCACCTAACTTGGTCAAGGTAGACCTTTTTGGGTAGAGGTCAACCTTTATGGGTCAGGGTTGACCTTTATGGGTCAGGGTCAACCTGCCCCCAAGAAGGACATAACCTCCCAAGTCAAGGTCAACCTTAATAGGTCAAGGTCGACCTTACTAGGTCAGGGTCAACCTTATTGGGTTAGGTTAAACCTTCCCTATAAAAAAATGAAATTTTCAATCCCAGGCACTAGAAACAGGAACATACCTCAGGCAGTGGCTGTCTGCTAGCCAGACACTCCCTCAGAACCACCATGTGGCTCACTCGAAACTCCTCTCTCTTCGACATCCTATCTTCTTTCCCAAACTCTGCAAATGGTAAGAATGAGGTGGTAAGTGTATCTTTCTCTTATTTATAGGCAGTAAATTAGGGTTTTACTAGGGTTTCATTTGAAGTTATTTAGGTTAAATATGAATTTTCCCTTTATATGCATTTAGATAGACATCTATTCTTTTCATCATAACTTGAGTTCGGTAGCTCCGTTTTCAGTGCCGTCAGAGTTGGAATCATGATTAAGATACCTAACCTCTTAAATTAGTTTAGGAAGGTTTATGACCCTTCTAATGAGTTTAGGAAAGAGACTTTTTCAAAAAATTGCATATTTAGTGTATAGAAATCACCTTATCACCCTGTTTCACCTTCCATGAATTAGTAAGCCGAATCAAGGGGGGCATAAGGGGATCTATATACTTCTAAAGATCATCATAGTAAGACTTAGGTTCTCTTTGGATTTTCATTGACCTCGTGTGCTGTAGGTTATGGATACTAATGGTTTCTTGCAGGATCTTTGCATTGAGGACTTGGCTATATCCTTTTTATAGTTTATGATGTTTTCTTACTTTAGCTTGCATATTCATGTAGTATCATATCTAAGCTAAAGTGGAGGCTAAATGTATCATCTTAAAGTGGAATCACTTTCATTTTGATAGGTTTAACACCCTCATTTTGTAGGTTTACATATTAGATTTGCATTTGTGCTTGATTATACATGTGTAGGTTAAATTAGGGTTAGGATCTTATTGATCCTCCTAGATTTCTATATCCATGGATCTTTTCTCTAGGTAGGACTTATGTATTGGTCCTCCTAGACCTCATCCTACTCTCTCTCTAGGCCTCTAGTATTTCTTAACATTCTGGCACATTCCCCCACCTTCCTACGTCCCCGGCTGACCTAGGAACCTCTCAGCAACTTTCTAGTGACCTACCTGAAACCTCAGGTTAGGGTCAAGGTCGACCCTAACCTAGGTCAGGGTTGAGGTCAACCTTGACCTAGGTAAGGGTCAAAGTCAACCTTGACCTAGGTCGAGGGTGAGGTTGACATATACCTCTGTCGGGTGTTGGTCCCCGCTTTCAAATCTAGAGCTTATCGGGGTCAAAAACATTAAATAGGTCCCCGAGTTTGGATGCGAAAGTGTTTTCTCTGATATTTGAGTTAATATTTTCCCTCCTTAGTTGGCGATTGTGATTGGACCATGATTCAAAGTTAAATTTGAATTTGGATCTCTTGCATTGCCCTAGGAGGCCTATGTTGAGATCTCTATATAAACACTCTCTTTTGCCTTCATTTGATCATGAAATGAAATCGGGAGATGACATGATGAAATGATGATGCAAACAAGAAAGAGGATGATATAGAAGGACAAACTAGGAGGAAATATCATCATCTTCAATCAAGAATTTTGAGGACAAGCTATGGTGGATCTTCATTGAAGCAAGAAGGCTCTCTCTTTAGATCTACTATTCACAACATTCAAGAATTCAAAGGACATTATCATGGGGTAGCAATTATAGATTTTGAGTTGATAGGAATACTTTAGCCTTGGGGGCTTGGTATGCTTTCTTTGTCATATTCAAATCTATGCATTGCTTTCTCATTTCCATGTTATGTTAGGATTGTTAATCTAAAGGATTAGATCTTGATATCACATGTTTAAAGACTCTTTTCAAAAGAGCAATACACACACACACACACACACTATACATTCTATATTCGGCTATTCATGGAGGTGGAGATCACAAAAATGGGGGTTTGACTAAGGCAAAACCCTATATAGCCACCCCAAAACCCCTCTTTTTAGATATTTGTAGGTGCTATTTTTGGGAGTTACAGGTGCAGAACAACAAATTTGAGACCAGATTCGGATAGCCTTTTCAGCGAACTACTGAGATCCACAAACAGATTTTCTGTCGACCTTGTGTAGGTCAGGGTTGACACTATTGGGTCAGGGGTGACATTTATGGGTCAAGGTCAACCTTTTTCATAAGACGACATCAGAATGAAAAACAATTTCTGGGTTTTGTTCGTCTCTGTGTTCACGTTTGGGATCAACTATCATATTTTCTAGAAACTCAATACAGACCTCAAAAATGAGTTTTTCCAGATCTGCTATATTATGAGGTAGGTATCTTATGCCACTATTCTTTACATGCTCCTTTCAATCCTTTTTATCATAATAATTAAGTGTAAGAAACTAAAATTGGCCTTAGGATCTCTTTCTTATCTCATTATGCAAATCTTATTTAAGAAATCCTTAATAAGCCAAATTTAGACCATTACAGGGACCTTGGACGTTGATGTTGTTTTTGGGGAAGAATTGGGTCCTTTGATCATGACCTGTTCTTGGCTCCAAGTCACCGTATTTGATTGGAAAGAAACACCTTTGATTGTGACCACATTAATTGATTCATTTTTAATGTCTGACATATTGATCACATTATCATTATTGGAGTAAGTGTAGTTTACTTCATTACCTTTTCCTTTAGATGTTTCCCCTTTGTCATAATTATAGAATGGTGGGCACCAAAAATGTGTGTATGAAATAGTGCACCTGTTACCTGTGACACAACACTTCAATAGGTCATTATGTTAGTGGAATACATGGTTAGATGAGTATATAAAGCACTAAAATTGATGTATTGCTTTCCAACTAAGAAGAGTATGATAAGAAGCATAATAACCCTCAGATTATGCTACTATAAGTGACATATATGACATAGCATGAAAGATTTGAGTTAAAAAAAACTATTTAATCATTAAGCATGCATATTATCTCTAAAAATGAACATTATAACCATGCATGATATTGAAACTATCTAAATCTTAACAACATAACACTTTATTTTCAATCTAAATTATGGGCTCATTTGTGCTAAAAAATACCTTCTATTTATAGAAGAAATGAGGATAGAGAGGGGGACAAGGTTTATTAATGCAGTTGAAAAACTCATTAATGAGGTGTAAGAGAAATAAATGCCAAAGGCATTAATGAGGGATGGGTATAAAAGAATCTTCATTAATGAGACATTAATGAAACCATTTATGAGGCATGGGGAGGGATGTAAGGATAAACTTGGCAAGTTAGTCCTGAGAGGAAGTCAAGCTTGAGAAAGTTGACATTCTCAAGTGGATTGAGCTCTTAATCACTCCTTAATGGAATGTGACAACATTAGGAGGTGGGTTAGGATAGAATTAGGATTAGCATTAGATTTAGCAAGGGTGAATGGGTTGGGATAAGTTCAAACCTAGAGTCAAAGTGGTTGAAGTGGGTTGGGTTGGGGTTTAGAGGAATATTAATGAAATGAATAAAACTTATTTAATTCATTCAAAAATAGGAATATTAATTATTTAAGATTTTAATTTCTTTTTAATAATCAATAGGACTATAGCCAATTTAATTAAATTAATTAGGCTAGGGGATTGGTTCCTTTTGCAAGTGAGAAATTGATTTAGGATTTTATTTAATTCCTTGTAGATTAATCATTTTAGCCATGTATTTGATTGATTTTGATTTTGGGTAAAAGTAATTAATTTAGTGATTTGATCACTTTAGGAGATTAAATTGATTTCGAAAGAATTATGCCAAGCAGTAACATGGTCATTTGAACATAACTAGGGGTATGATCACACTTAGGAAAAATAGGTTCTATGGTCCAAGCAGACCAAATCCAGGTGATTATAGTTGATAGCTTGACTTGATTAATTGCAATCTTTTCTACAACCTTCTCTATAACTTTAGTCTCAAACTTATTTTTTGCCTTCTGCAGTAGTTTCTCTTTACCACTTAGGTCTTTATTGAACTTGTACACAATATCAAAAATTTGATCCATAAGAGAGTCATTTGTTATGTATGTGGAGCCTAATCAAAATCAATTTCTTTCGGTGCGGTTTCGCCCTAGACATGTCTATATGGGCCCCAAGCTCGGGCTCAAGGGGCAGAGCCCCTTGTGGGATCCTGGGGCAGCGCCCTAGGCAGGGTCAACAATGAATTAATAATATTGTAAAGGGTCAACCATCAATTCTCCATTAGTTGGAATATTTTTTCCTTAATTAGGTTAGGTCAAATATACTTGTGAAATGGGCTTAGGGTTTTGAGATTTTTCAATGTATGAGGGATTTTCCATAGCTTCCTATGACGATATTGAGTTGCAGGTTTCAGATTGTAATCAATGGATAATAATAAAGATATTGGACTTGATGTTGGTGGATGTAGCCCAGGGATTGGGTGAACCACGTTAAATATCTATGTCTTTGTGTTCTCTTCCGTGCATTAATATTTGCATTTTCTTCTTATTATCCTAACATCATTTTAATCAACTTCTATGTCTAGTGCATCAAGGAATATAAATTTTATCTCTTCTATCACTTTATTTATTTTCTTTTTTGCTTGGATCTTTTGTTGTCTAGCTCTTTTCTTCCACATCTCAGCAAGTGTGTCAATCTGCTCGGGTGATAGGCTAGAAAGATCCCAATTTGGAATCAAAACATCTTCCTCAAGATCAATATATTTAGTATCTATTTCCTTCCATTTTCCTTTGATCTTGGGATTAGGGGATGGATCAATTTCCTTACCTTTTCCACTATCATCCTTGACTTCAGTATCCAGTGGATCACTAACCTTTGCTTCTCCAACTATAGTATCAATGCTCATTGTAGAGAAGTTCAAGGTGACCTTCTAAGACTCGGTTTGTCTTGGCCTAGTAGTAGGTAGAGCCTGATGCTCGGTTCCTACTAGTCCATTTATAGATTTTGTAGTCTCATTCTTTCTCAGAGATAAGATGTTCTATAAAGGTGATTGGGGCAGTGATGCACTTCCATACCATTGTAGCATTCTGCACAACATCCTCTATTTCTATTTTCTTGTTCAATATCTGAAAGGTGTTGAGCCTTAGAGTGTGATTTTTCTCATATTTGGTCATGACCTCTTTTACCTCTTTTTTTTTCATGGTAGGCATGACTTGCTTCAATGTATGTTCCCTAATATCAATTTTTTTTTGAACTGCATTGCTCTAGGGAATAGATATTGCTTTGAATAAATCTTCAGTCATATGATTCTTCAATTAGAATGGATCATACTTCCATCTTTCCATTTTCTCTACCAAAGCATTTTCAATAATTTTCTGCTCATCTTTAGTTCTTGAGGCATACTTTAGTGCTTTGAGATTTTCCATACGACTGCCTTCTTTCAGTTCTTTAACATTTTCCTCAAAATTAAGCGGTGGATTCTTCAATATGATTGTATCTTCTTCTTCATATTCTTTAGGCAATATGAGTTTCCTTCTATATCTCCTTGTATTGATAATATGGGTAGGGGCCTTTTTGTGCTTAGGGCCTACTTTCTTCTTCTTCATTGGAGGTTCTTCTTCTATCTTTTCCTCTTTTTGTTTAGGTTCATCATCTTCTATCTTGATTTCATCTTCTTTACTTACAATGATAGAAGGAGGAGAGTCTGAAGTCTTTCCATAATTATTTTCAAACTTCTCTAACCTCTTCTTTCTTCTTTTCAAGATCTTAGGAATTTTAATCTTGAATTAAATTTTTCTCTTTGCTTCCTCATAGGTACCAAAGTATGGTGCTTTAGGATCAACATGCTCATTCACAAGATATGATTGGTCTCATCAATGTTAACCTCATAAGAAAGAGGTTTCACCCATGCAACCCTAGGTTTGACTGCCTGAATGTAAACGTTATCATGCAGTCAACTAGGAAGAAAACATCATCCTTGTAGTCTTCTACCAATTTCTTCAGAATTCTATATCTATTCTGCATCTTCTGTCTGATTTCCTCAAAATATGCATCCATGATGCTCTCAAAATTGTTTCCTAATTCTCCTATGAAATCATTTATCTGATAAACTATGGGTCTGTCCTTCTTCCAAACAACTGTGCCTTTGAAAAGGAAAACATTTTGAATGTAAAATAATATTCAGACCACAAGTGAACCAAAATTCCATGGATTGGTCTTTGATTCCTGGATGCTTTCTATGTTCTTGCTCAATTGGATGAGCTACAACTCGGCAAGGTTGAATGACAGGTTGTTCTTGACCACTTTATATGCCAAGCCCACAACTTCACATGGTACATTGTTTGGTCAGCTAGAACTGTAGATTTTGTGTGCAATTACATGAATCCCAAAATTTAATTCCATGTCTATAAATCCATTTAATCTCATGTCTCTTCTGTCCCACTCAGCAAGAGTCTTCTTTGTTAGGTCATCCCGAGGTAGTTTTTTAGTAGCTTTTGGCTTGTCGAGCATGGGATACCCTGTTATACGGTGTATCATTATCTTGGTGATCTACACTGGTTTCTCCAACCATAGATGCATGTCATGAACACAACTTAGAACAAACCTAATCCACTTAATTTGAAAGTTTTGTTGCATATGTATGATATGAGTCAAACCCTTGACTTCAAGGTGTTTATGTTCTGGCGTCAGATTCCCACCTTCACATAATTTCTAATATGCTTTATTCATTTCCAGTGTACCTAGATATTGACTGGTGCAACGATAGATGGCTTGGATATCATTGACCAACATTACCTTTAGAGGAATTAAAGAATGAACTCCCATCGGATCTATCTCTTCTATAATTGTAGGATAAATTTTGAACTTTGGCAGTTCACAGACAACATTCCTCACCAATATCTTAGATCCTTTCTTGACCTTGCTACTGGATGTAGATTCCATAGTGCTTAGAGGTTTGATAAAACTTCACAATTTAAAACTTTCGAAAAAAGAATTGCCCTTAATTGCTTAAGGCTCTAAATCTCTCCGCAAATTGAAAACTTTGTAACCAATAATCTTTCCAATTCATCTTTTATAAGAGATTTTACCATTGAGTTTTCATTAAATGCTCTGTACATGGTAGCTTGCATAGCTCAGAATGAAGCTTGGCAAAAACTAACTTCTGCATCCTTGAAACAATACAACTTGACTTGACTCAGTTAAGCCTCTGTAACTCGGATGTAACTGAGATCCTAACTTGCTTAAAATCATAATGTGTCCTAGTGCATCAATATGTTGATTTGGACTTGCTATCATATTTGGAACTGATGTATGATGGCTTGTATACATAGTTCCAGTAGTCTCCTTTCATACTTATTCAGAGATGGTAGATCCACCCAACACACTACTTTGGGTTCCATTCGATCCTTCATTATTTAGATCTAAATTATTAGGATATTTTCTTACCCTCTTCTGACTCATCTGAGTTTTGATTTCATAAATTTTTTCTTTTCCTTTCTCAAAACTAGTATATAGACTTTTTATGTGTTCATGCAATTCTTGCTTAGATGACCAAGTTGTTTACACACTTAGCATCTCTTAGTAGGATTCTTTTTTTCTAAGGTGATTCTTTACACAATTTGCACCAATATGCCCATATTCACCACAATGACAACATCTACTCCATGTATTGTAATCACAACCAAAAAATTATTTCGCTAGTTGTACAACACGGTTTGATTTCTTAGTTCTACACTCGAAAGATTTGTGACATTGTTTGTTACAATTGAAACATTTTCCTTCAAACTTAGGTTTCTCTATGCATTCCCTTTCCCTCTATCCATGTTTTTTGCATCTATAGCATTTACCATTAAAATTTTACTTTCCATTATTCCAACACTTATTTGATGTATGCCCTAAGTTGCCACAATGATTACAAGTAGGTTTCTTATGAGTTCCTTGTTGTGAAGATTCACCTTGTTTAGTATAACCTAATCCAATCTATCCATGATGTCTGAATTGAGTTTGTTTTGTCAAGTGATTCATTCTTGTTTGTGAGTTCATCATACTCTCATTGGTTTTGTTTTCAGTATTGAGATCATTCTACAGTCTTTCATTTTCTGTCCTTAGATTGACAACTTATTGATTTGCATTTTTGAGTTGATTTATCATATCTGCTTGCTGAAGTGACAAATTATGGGTTTCATTTTCTTTTTCCTCTAGTCTTGTACTCAGAAATCTTTTATCTTCTTGTGCCATTTATCTATCATTTTTTTCTTGATTCTTGTGTTCCATGACTTCACATATTATGAGTAAATGAATCCCTTATTCTCTTTTCAACTTTCTGACTTCTTAATGTAAGTTGAGATTCTTTGCAAGTAGGTCTTCAATGGTGGCATCTACTTCTTCAGAACTTCTTTCTTTGCACAAGTCCTCAATTATTTATTTTGTGTAACTTTTATCATGCATTTGCACTGCTAAATATTTTCATCTTTTCAGGGAATGAGAGAGTTTCTCCTTGAATTTTCTGATTTGATCCATGGTCATTTGAGGGTCTAACTTTTCATTTTCAATGGCTTTCCCCAGTCTATATATTTCCATTGCCTCTGATCTTTTCTCAAGTTTTTAAAATTCTGACAAGAGAACCTATAGAGCTCTGATACCAATTGTTGGAAACATATTGAGCCTAGGTGATTGAGAGAGGGGGTGAATCAGGAACCAAATTTTTTTTATCTCTTTAAACCTTTATTATATTATCTAATCTGATTGCATACATAGAATAGAAAATCAATAAAACATTCACAACACTTGACACAATGTTTGGTTACCCAGAAACCTTCCAAATAGAAAGTAAAAATGTGGTGGGGATGGTACCCAAAAGATTTAATACTGCAGTATAAATTTAGCATGTTAAAGCTTACAATTGACCACTTCTAATGGCCTACCCTGTTAGGATAAATAAGGACTACTAAGTCAACCTAGTGAAAGGATTTAGTACAATACAATATAGTATGTAACTCTATTAGGAGATTTGTAAAGAACTGTTAAGTCCGCCTTGTTAGACGATTTTGCTAATGCAACTGTTAGGATGAATCAGTAGATGATCTTCTATGCAACTATAATTTTCTAAATAAGATCGAATGATATAAAAAAAATCACCTAAATGTGATAAACGAGTCTCTATTGTTACTTATACTATTGTAGCATGCTTAATCAATCAGCCACTTCATATTTACATATTCACTTACTTCATATACTTCCACGCATATCTAGATAAATAAAATACCTTATATTTATACCTTATCCAAATCAAATACTTATGTAAGTCAGCTTCCATATGATAAATTAATATCAATCAATGTAAACTAAGTCGGCCCAAAACTATTACTCGGGTCCAGTAGTCCACTCGGGTCATTTCCTAGCACTCGGGCAATATGTTGTTACTCGGGAAACAAAGTAAACTCTGGCACTCGAGCTTCATAGTAAACTCTAGCACTTGGGCTACATTGTGTACTCAGGTCATATTGATCACTCGAGTACTTCTGATTACCATTGACTGCTCAGTCGACACTGCCAATGCTCAGGTCATATTGTAACTGCTTGGGTTGCATTGCTGGCTCGGTCAACTCTCTGATGACTAAGTATTTTGTCACTAGTTGACAACATGTCTTTCCATAAGGTTAACAGAGTTCACGTAATTTTAGAATAAATCTTAATATATAAAGAATATTTTTAATTTATTTTCTAGATATATAGGCATCATTTTCTATTTTATTCTATTTTTCATTTTTTTTTTTAAATTATACTAATTGAAAATATCTATATTATTAATTGTATCATCTTAAAATTGAAGAAATTCCATGATAAGAACATTTATCCCTCCTTAGGGGATGCTTTTGACAACCATCATATTTTTCCCTCCTTTCTGCATCATCTCTTGCTTTTGTGCATGTTTAGGACCCTAATTGGGCCTCTTCGGGCACCTTATATCCCACCTGACACTTTTTCCAGGGGTTTTGACCCCCTGGGTCAGGGTTGAACTCAACCTTGACCTAGGTCAGGGTAAGACTTGACCTTGACCTAGGTCAGGGTCGAACTTAACCTTGACCTGGGACCCCCTTCCAAATCTGGAAACTTGTCAGCTTCCGGAGGTCTTTAGAAATTCATTTTCCCGCTTTCGGGTCAGCTATTTTGGGTTCCAAAGCGGTAAATCCTAAATTATATTTAATATAGGTCCTCTTCTAGGGGCATGGGTCTAATTGGAATTTAATTCTCCTATGTCAGCCTCCTTAGAAGATTGTGCCCTAATTTCATATAAAAGGAAGCCTTTCTCTCTCATTTTCTCTAATCATCAACCAAGTAACAAGAGGTGATCAAGAAAAAAGTTCAAGCATCCATTATTCTACATGTTCTCAAGCTTTCAAGGTGTTCAATTCTTCCTCTCAATAATTCAAGTTCTCCATTGAAGATGAAGGATTCAAGCTCTCAAGCCTTTGAAGGGATTTGGTTCAAGCATTCAAGATTCATCATTCAAACCCTAGATCTAGCCATCATGGTGGTGTGATATTCCTTCAAGATCCTTTATGCATCCTAAAGACTCATTCATTCTCTTCAAGGTGGATTCAAAGTATACAATCATGGAGGTTTATGGTTTCTAAAGTCCATGCTTTCATATTTACATACTTGCTTACATTTTAATTACATTGGCATATCTATTCAATATCATAGCTTCATTATTAGATTCAATTCTACTACTTGCTAGTATTCCTATTTCAATTATTAATTTCAAGGTTAATTCCTAAATTGGGGTTTGAATAAGGCAAACCCCTCCCCCCAACAAACAAAACCTCTTTTTCTTGCAGGTAGAGGTTTAGAATTGAAGATTTGAACTCAGATCTTGATACCCTTTTCAACGAACTTTCGGGAATTGCAAACATATTTTCTGTCAGACCTGTGTAGGTCAGGGTCAAGATTATTGGGTTAGGGGTGACATTTTTTGGTCAAGGTTGACCTTTTTATTAAGACAATGTCGGATCAGAAAAATATTTCTGGGTTTTGTTTATCTCTTCGTTCTAGTTCCGGATCATACTTCAGATTTTCCAGAAACAGAGTACAGACCTCAGAAAACAACATTATTTGATCTAAAATATTTTAAGGTTATTACATTCCTCCTATCCATTTAAATTCAAATCCTTAATCATTCTAAATCTATCACACATTTACATTCATTCATGCCACATTCTAAGAGGGAAACCTAGGATCTCCTTCTTTATTCTTATTTCCAATAGATTGATTCACTTGTGCATTGATCCTTTTTCTAGGTTGATCAATTTGGATCATTCCTTTGTAAATTTGAGAATAAAAGGGATTATCTTATTTATCCCTCCACTCTAAACATTAAATTTAAGGTGATAAGTGATTTGAGTATCAAAATGTTCACTCTTATTCTATTAAACATCATTTTTCTCCTTTACATTTTGGTGAACCAGCAATAGACAAATCTTTCTTTTTGGTGTTAGATTTTCATTTCATATTAGATATTGCATGCATATACAAGTAGGTTTTCTTTTATTCTTTTTCATTTATATTTCAAAATTCATAAAAATCACAAAATTTCTTTAAAAATACAAAACGTTTACATTTTTCATGCTTGTAATATTACTTTGTGTTCAACATGTATGATTTTTGTTTTGAATTCTTTGATGAGGCTTTTTTTTCTAATGAGGATAGATCCCCTAATGAGGTACATGGAAGTGAGGATGAAATTTGTTCGAATAATCTCACCATTAATCTTATTCCTATTTTATCCTCCTCCACAATATCTTCAATTGACCTTTATCATAGAAATGAGTTAGGGATAGATATTAATTCTTCTCCTAATATATATCTTTTCTATGAACCTACTTTAGAATATAATTATTTCCCCTATAGGGATCAAGCTTTAGGCACTCCTACAATGTGCTTTATTGATAGGGAGGATAATCCTCCTATGTGGGATTAACCTTTGGATTTGGATGTTGATTACTCTCTTCCTGATGAAGCCATTATGGATGATTCTACTTTTTGGGATGAACCCTTGGATAAAGACATTGATTTATCGCCTTCTTGTGAAGATGCTTTGATACAAGAGGGTGATTTATTAATGGATGGCATATTCATACATGAAGTTGACTCTCTTTATAAAACACACTCCCCTTATGTGGACATTTTAGAGAAAGAAGATAACATTATTAATACAATACCTCTAATTGGGATTCCTTCTAGTGATGAGGCATTAGCGGAGAATGATATGAATTCTCTTAATGCTCTCCCTCTTAGTGATGATCCTATGGAGAATCACGCTCCTACCCCATCTTCTCCTAGGATTTATTCCTTTATTTTTTCTTTTTGTGAATCTATCAAACATACTAATGATTACATAGTGACTACTAAAGTTCAATTTACTTGTTTTCATATGGCTTCTTGTTATGGTCATGGTTATCATTTACTAGTTAAACAAGGATTCCATAATCAGGGATGTACTCAGCATAAACATGGAATTAAAATGCCCTTATAGAATGAGGGGCATGAGCATTCTTATGGATTGGAATTTAATCCTCAACAACATAGCAATGTTGCCAACATTTCAAAACATGATGACCCAATAAGGAATTTGACCAAGAGGTTGTTCTACCTAAGCTCCTTTGTGTTAAGATGATTACTAGACCTAAACACAAAGACAAATGTAGTCTATACTTGAAGATTCTTCCTTTTTGTTTCTATCATAGATTTCATGATCACTCTAATGAATTTCAAGCTTTACATTATAAGATTAGGTAGCTCATTGATAGTAAAGTTATTTATATATCATGTGGCAATGAGTTATATTTCAATCCTATTTTCTTTAAATAACATTTATGTTCCTATTATGGAACTCCATATTATGTAAACAGTGTTAGCCTAATCTTTGGGGGCTCATTGTCTTGCATAGTATTGTGAGTGATATAATAGGTCCCCTTTCATCCTTGTTCCTATGCTTGGGGGGCAAGGATGCCATCTCCTTCTCTTCTATCTTTCCAATATCCCCTTTTCCTTGGTTAAGTAGTATCTATCTATTATGTGATATCCAATCATACATGAAAATTTTGGTTTGCATTAAGGATCTATGTCCTTGATTATAACCTATTTTATTGTTTGAAATTGGGTTTCCATGGTTGATAAATCTCTCACCTTGGAAACTGAATAATGTGTTATCCCTCACAAGGGTTACTTTCTCACTTCTTGCATGATATCTCTTTTCTACAACAACATTTCTTGATATAATTT
>MU226875.1:31734-43817 GCA_018584345.1 Thuja plicata | reverse complement strand
GTATATACACACATGTATATAAACATTTGTGTGTATGTGTATATACACATGTGTGTGTATATACACATTTGTGTGTATACACACACATGTGTATATACACATTTGTGTGTATACACACATGTGTGTATATACACATTACACACATGTGTATATATATACATACCCACATTAAAAAAAAAGATTTAAAAAAAAATTTATAAAAAAGTAAAAATTGATAAAATAAAATAAATTTGAATCCATAAATAGCTTATTCTCGAATAAGAAATGAATTCTAGCTTTTTTTTAGAATTAACTTATGCTAGAATAAGCCCCAAAATGGGGATAAGTTTTCTAATTCGAGAATAAGGAAAATGGCCACAAACAGAGAATAAATTTATTCTAGCATTAACTAATGCTTATTCCAGCTTATTCCAGGTTAATTCCTAGCGCCAAATGGTTAACGGTTTGCATAAATCTTAAAAGCTTTCACACTGTATTAAGGTTTTCTAATTGTCCAATGTGAAAGGTTTTCGTATGATTTGCATAAGAAAATGTCGTTTGATGAGAGGGAGAACAAAATCGCAATCATTTAAAGACATATATTGATTCTCACTGGGTGATCATGTGATTTGGGGATTTGTTAAATAAAATTTCGTTCATTGATAGAAACAATAATTTACTATATTAGAAATGACAAGAAATTATTGAAAATATAAATTTATTATATGGAATAATTATTTCCTCTCCGAGATTATAATGATTAAATATTCAATTATTTTTCTATTTTAAAATATCTTCACCACTATCAAACGCATAATCATTTATGTAGAAAACCTTGTGTCACAAAACCAAAAACATTTAAATATACATGTCAGTTTTTGTAAGATTTTGCAATGGTCATTCTTCTCATTCCATATAATATTTTAAATTTCAAAACACGTGAACTTTTTGAATTCATTTATTAACACTGTTTTATTATATTTTAAATTTCAAAACACGTGAGTTTTTTGAATTCATTTATTGACATATACACGCAGTATATCACCATGACTTGGGTCAACCTGTATGGGGATCTGCACCCGAGGATGGATTTTTATGCTAAGCACTTTCTAGACATTCCGGATGCGATTATTGTTTGTCCTGGATACTTATCTCAACATTGGTGCCACGCCCTTCACATCACGCTGGTATCTTTCAGGGTTGGATCTCATCGCCTTTGGGCCCAAATAGACCATCACATTGACAGAGATGATCGTATTTGCAGGTTATGCACCATGGCTGAGATTGAGACTGAGAAACACTTCATCTTCTGTTGTCCTACTTACTATGAGATTAGAGGGAGATTCTATTGCTTATTCAGAGGGTGTAGTTCATTGATTGCTTTCTTTAGCTACACCGATCAGAGATGCCTGACACTTTATCTTCGTGAGACTCTACAGCTTCGCAAGCATACTCTACAACTTCTTTTCCCCCAAAGACAGATTTATGATCATCTCATTACGGCCTTCTTCTCACTCTCGTCTCCTTTACAGGGGGTGAAGCGGCCTTAGTTTGCCTCCATCCCTTGTCACTCTAGATCTGTGAGACCCTGCAACACCTTTACCCATCAGTGAAACATCTCTAGCGGCTCACAGTGATGACCCAGGGTTCCTTCTCACCTGGATCATTATCCTTCAGTGTTGGATTTCTTTCTACCTGAAAATGATCCTTAGTCCTTCTCTTGTGTTTGTTCTTCTTGCTTGTTGTTTCTTGTTCTCTTCTTTCTTTTTTTGCTCTCGGTTGCTTTCCCAACCACTGTTTGGTGGTCTTTTGGTTCGATGTTCCTTTTGTTGTACATTTTCAGTCCCTTAGACCCTTTTTGGTCTATTGTTGGACATTAATAAATTTATCTTATCTTATCTTATCTTATCTTATCTTATTACGGAGGTGTAACCCTACAATGGCATCTAGGCTAGGTGGTATTCTGCCCGCTGCAATAAAGAAGATAGTGGAATAGATAATATACGTTACACATACCAAGTTCCAGACACGGCTAAGTTCTAGACAGAATGCACATTGACCAAATAATTTGTCAAAAACTTACTGTGTTTTCAGAATTTGAGAAAAAAAAAATTTGACTTTATTTGTCTTTGGTGCATTCTGTTTGGAGCTTAACCAACACCCTTTAAAATGACGAAAGAAATGAAAAAAATTAAAATTAAAATAAAATAAATAATAATAATAGTGAAGAGAGTGTTTTAATTTCCCTAGGAAAAAATCCTCATGTGGTCCTTGTTTCAGCAATGGAATATTTAGATTTGAAATTTGATGGTCTGTGGACTATTTTAATTTGTAGTGTTCGTTGTAGCTTCCACAAAATTTGTTTAGTTCTTATTTATAGTTTTATTTTTAGAGTGTTTTATCCATCTCATTAGTATGTTTTTTTTCTATTAATTAGATTCTCACTCATTACAATAGAATGAATATCATCCATTTTTTAGACACGTCGACCTCAAAATTAGTTAGATTTTGTGTTAAAAAGAAAATTATGAGTCAATAGTTAAAATAATGAAGCCCATGTTTATCCTCAACAAATCTGTAAAGTGGTTAGTAGTTCATTTTCCTCTTTAGCACGTCTACTTCTACAACTTTCAAACAAAACCACCAATTTTTTTTGTATGAAAAATATATGAATTATAGCGCAAGACGGATAGCCTTAAAAGATGAGGTGAGATAGATTCAATCTAATAGATATGATTCTATTTTAGATGTTGCCATAAAGATTTTGGAAAACATTGAGAAAGTCCAGGATTTAAGGGATCAGATGAGGTGAGATAGATTCAATCTAACCGATATGATTCTATTTTAGATGTTTCCATAAAGATTTTGGAAAACGTTGAGAAAGTCCATGATTTAAGGGATCAAATTAGAAAAATCATAAGATTGATTGTTTCTTTGTATTAATTCTTTTGAAACTTTTTGTTAAAGATTTTGTTAAAATTATTTTTTCATATTTACAAATGTCAATAAGTAACACAATTTTTACTTTTAAAATATTTTGTTGTTTTTTTTTACATAAAATTATCAATTTTATGATGTTTCTATTATTCAATTATTTCAAATAAATTAAGATAATAATAAATTTATATTTTCATATTTATAAATATGAAGACAGTAATAAAATTATTAATTTAAATAATTCTATAAGAGATTTTTTCTATGAAAATTTTATAAAAATTATATAAAAGGTAATTAATGAAAATAAAGATGTATAGTAAAAAAAATTGGAAACATCTTACTTTTGTTATTGAGAATAAATGTGTTTCTAGATATTCCTTTTATGCTTTTCAACTTAGATGTTTTAATATTCTTTTTTATATTTTTCATTTATAAATATCTTTATTCCCAATTACAAAATATGAATATTATAAGAATATAAATGAATATAGAAACATCTTACTTTTGTAAAAAAGGATAAATATAGGCCTCATTAGTTTAACTATTGACTCAAAATTTTCTTTTTAACACAAAATCTAATTAATTTGAAGGTCAACATGTCTAAAAAATGGAGGATATTCATTTTATTGTAATGAGTGAGAACCTAATTAATAGGAAAAAAAAACATACTAATGAGATGGATAAAACACTCTAAAAATTAAAACTACAAATAAGAACTAACCAAATTTTGTGCAAGCTACAATATAAAAAGGTAATTAATGAAAATAAAGATGTATAGTAAAAAACCAATTAGAAACATCTTACTTTTGTTATTGAGAATAAATGTGTTTCTATATTCATTTTATACTTTTCTACTTAGATGTTTTTATATTCTGTTTATATTTTTCATTTAGAAATATCTTTATTCTCAATTAGGAAATATGAATATTAGAAGAATATAAAAGAATATAGAAACAACTTACTTTCGTAAAAGATGTTTCTAAAATAATCCAAACATCTTAAATATCTTTTGTTGAAAAAGTCTATCAAAGATTTTTTCAATGACTAACTAGAGAAGTATATAAAAAATTAAGATGTTTCTAAAATTTTCAATATCTTGAAAACTTTTTTTAGAAGATTTCTTATTTTCTATTATTAATAATATTTTATGAGTTGGTGAACCAATAATTAGCATAGAATGGGAAAATGTGTCTCTATCATTGAATGAACAAAGAAATAATTCAATACTAAGGCTTAGCATGTGATAAGAGTGAAATTTCTTAATCATTATCTCAATATACATTAATTCATAATATGATATATAATTATTTTAAAATTATTTCAAAAGGCCAAGAGGTCTTTTGAAATATTACCTTAAACCAAATTGAGCCCAACTAAATTGAGACTTAATTCCAAGACAAAACCAAAATGAATGCTAACCCTAATTCTAATTATATATTAAGCCAAATTAAACTTTAGACCTAAAATCTTAATTCAGAGAAAAACCTATTGAAAAAATAGTAACAAAATCTTTAAAACTAAATTAAAAAATAAACTAAATTGAACCCTAACCTTAACTTTATATCATATTACACATTAATAACAAAGATGATCCCAAACCATAAAATTCAATCAAATTCAACCCCTAAAAACTTAAATGTCAACCGTAATTAGTGTCTTATCGAGTATCACTTAGATCATTATATGCTCTCGCAACGCTATTTCCTCTCATTGGATCATTAATTTGAATTTAACGGTTTGCATAAATCTTAAAAGCTTTCACACTCTATTAAGGTTATCTAATTGTCCAAAGTGAAAGATTTTCGTATGATTTGCATAAGAAAATGTCGTTTGACCAGAGGGGGAACAAAATCGCAATCATTTCAAGACATATATCGAATCTCACTGGGTAATCATGTGATTTGCATTTGTTAAGTAAAATTTTGTTCATTGATACTAATAATAATTTACTATATTAGAATTGACGAGATAATTATTGAAATTTTAAATTTATTATGTGGAATAATTATTTCCTCTCTGAGTTTATAGTTAGAAAATTACCATCCATAGTTTGTATTCCATCTATTGTTGATTGGTTTAGATCAATAGAGAAGGTAAATTGATGTTGCAAAGTATTCTCTTGATTATCCAAAGCTACAATGACATATTTTTTATATATGAAATAAGTGGAAGAATTATTACTATAAAATACACTAAAATAGTAACATATATTATTCATTACTTTGTTGATCATCTAGTGTTTCAATGACATTTGTATTGAATAAAATGACAGAAAAGTGTAAGATTAAAATTTATAGATAATATAAATAATATTAACACTCTTAAGTATCTTGAATAGTTTGTTGAATTGTATCATTTGGGATAACATCAATTGTTAATGATGGCTGACTTCCATAAATTGTACCTATTAATTGTTTGATGAGCATAGAAAAGTGGTTAGAAATACAAACTTGACAACGTTATAATTAATGAACATATTTAATAATTGGAAAATTACCTTGTATAATTTGCATTTCATTTGTTGTTGAATGGTTTAGATCAATAGAGAAGGGCAATCGACATCGTCGAGTATTCTCTTGATCATCCAAAGTTGTAATGACATATTTTTAACATACGAAGTTAGAGAAAGAATTATCATTATGAAATGTAAAAAAATTAACGTTCCTTGAAATGTACTCACTATGTTGTTCCCTTATAGAATCCATTTCTTCTATAGAATCCATTTCTTCTCGTATGGCTATGCCTGAACGATTTAAGACTCTTTTCTTATTTTTATGTCTTCCACCTGTAGAAGGGAACTGGAAGTGTTCTGCTCTGTAATAGTCTCATTTATTTTTTGTTGAATGGCATTGGCTCTTAGATGAAGAGAATGTCGTTTGTGCATTTTTCTTGGACTAAACCATGCTGACATTCGTCCTATGGGCATGCCCTCTGAGATAGGAATCATTAGAAACTTTGAAGAGCATGCAAGAGACACATGGAAATCTTTTTTAAATCTGTCAACACATATAGTAAAATTTAGTTTCTCATCTTCTCTGGTTGGTAGATTTTAGAGTAGTGAATTCAAATAGTCAACAGATCTTTGAAAATGATCATTGGAAGCATCTTTTGAATTCTAATCAACTATAATAAAAGTAAGAATGATTTAGGAAAGGAATATTAAAAAATTAATACTTTGTTAAATAACTATGATTAAAATTTACCAGTTCTTTGGTCTTCCCGTGTTGCAACCCCAATGGCATCTAGATCTTCTAATGGATTCACAACATCTGCTCTTAGAAGAGTATTAGAAAAATTAATATTTTATCAAAGATTTATGATGTTGAAATTTACTGGTTCTTTAGGCCTCACCAGTTGCAACCCCAATCACATGTTGATCTTTTGATGGATTAACATCTGTAGTTAGAAGAATAATCTATTTAGTTAAAGAACCATTAAAAAACTATAAACATGATACAATAAAGATCATATAAACATACTAGTGATGTTATTCTCTTGACTAAAACTCCCTCTAAGATCATTAACATCATCAACCAATGGAGTGATACAATTTATAATTCAATAAAATAACTAGATAGTTAGTTTAGAGAAAAAATAATAATTGTTAAAGAACATAAACATTACCAGTGATGTTATACTTGTGACTAAAAATCCCTCTAAGATCATTATCACTATCAACCAATGGAGTGATACAATCTATAATTGAATAAAACAACTAGATACTTAGTTTAGAGAAAAACTAATAGTTGTTAAAAAACATAAGCATTACCAATGATGCTATTATCATGACTAAAATTCCCTCTAACATCATTATCACCATCAAGTAATCGAGTAATACCATCTATAATTCAATACAATAACTTTAGTTGGTTTAGAGAAAAATAATAATAATTATTTAAAAATAAATATAATACTTATTTAAGTATCAAAATTCACTTACCAACGACTTGATCTTGCTCATTTGCCTGGTTTATCTTTACAAGATCTATAATCTTCAACACATGCTTGGACATTTTTCCCCTTTTTTCCCACTAGCAATCACACACATGCAAATTTGGTCCAAATTTTCCTACAAGATACCATTTCATTGGAATGGATTGGCTTCTTATTTTGTATGTATCATGGGGGAGATCATTGGGATAGAAATCTATATTTGGTAGTAATTTTGACCTCTCTAATACAGATATGTAATATCTTTCTTTTTTGAAGTTAGTAAGGAAACCAGATAATTGCAAATATCTTTTGTTTTTATAAAATGGCTCTACCGTATGAAGGAGTTTATGGATGAGCCAATCCATTCTCCTTGTGCATTTCTTAGCATGATCATTGAGCTACTGACTCTTGATATGGGAATGGTATGATTCAACAGAGCCATTAGTTTCTTGATTTGCATGAGAAAAGTTCCAAACATTTATTTCCCACATTGCTATAAAACAAAGATAAAATTTTCTTATTAAATACAAATAACAAGTTAAGGTGTAAATACATAAAAAAATGAAAGGTACACCAAAATCACCAATACGAGTCTCATCATGACACCAATTTTTTTGAAAGTACTCAATGAATTTCTTTGCTTCCTTGAATTCCTCCATAAATTTTTTAATTAAGTGAGTGGTGATGTCTTCATTGTCACTCATTTCATATAATATCTCACCCAATTTATTGAACATGTTTGTTCCAACATCATTGTTTCTTCTGTACCTAAGTTATAACAAAGATAAAGTCAAGATAGGTGTTCAAACAAGTAATGTTTGACATATTTTTAAGTAAATTGACTTACCTAAACACATTATTTATCCATGCTCTATGTACATGTCAAATGCATAAAATTACTTGAAAATTAAGGGATAATCTACAACTTAAATTGTAAAAGTTGATTAGTAGCATTCTAAAATAATCAATATAAAATTGAAAAAGTTTATGTATTATTTAAATATATGAAACATATCATCTTATAAAACTGCATTTTAATCAATTATAATGAGTTAGCTTAAATGTACAAACTAAGGGCAATAAAAACCTAATAGCTTCAATTTATGCACTAGCATCATCTGTCATGAATGCGTTGATATGTCAATCTGCTTTAGATTGTTTCCCTTGTCTATAAACCACTGTTAGCCATTCATTTATATCCTCAACTTTATTTGTTGATCGCCCATGCAATAGGTACACCAACCTCTTTCTCCTAAAAAAAAAGCAATGTATATAACTGATACTACACATGAATTTAACATTGATGAGTTGATATGTTAATAGAAAATAAATCAATGAGTAAATTGAAATCCATAAATATAGTTAATATTGATATACTCACACCATATTTATTAGTTGAAAATGTTGAATCCATTGCAATAATTGAATTATGTGAATGTTTCACCATCATTTCTTGCATCCAAGGTGTTTGAATGCCTATGATGAATGGAACATTTTCCATATTGTTTTGTGATTTCTAGTAGAAGAAGTTTTCTTTCTCCTCTATTTTCCACAAGCTAATACTTTTTCCATCATCTTCATTATTTTGGGATCGAATAGAACATACTCTTTTCCATGCATTCAATGCATCTTTTCATAATAAAAATGCATCCCTCTTATTCATCAACTTAGTCAAACTATGATCTAAGTAATGTTGTTCAAATATCATGTCAATCTTTGATCCCATTAGTCTAGGGATTCAATGTAAGATTTGCATTCATTTGACAATCTTGATGCAGATTTGCTCCCATGATCACCAAAAGGGTCATCATTTCCATGGCAAAACTCACCACTATTATCACAATGGATAAAAGCATTATATCTAATAAATGAAACATCTAATTTTCCAAACATAACCCTAACATGAAAATGTGCTTGACAACCCCTTTTTTGGATAAAACTTCATATCCTTTTCTTATATTAATTTATGTAACCAAAATCAAATATAAAAGTTGCATTCTTAATGTTTATACTAGATTGAGGCAAACCTTGAATATATTTTTGTAGTGCGGTTGGAAGGATTTGTAATTGAGTTGTTCTATCTATGCAGCTTGGGTATAAATGTAGTCTCTTTACTATCCAACAAACCTTCTCCTTTGACAAAGTGTTGGAGTCTTTCAAGTGGAATTGCAGAAAAGAAGTCCACCTCGCCATCATCTCCAATAGGTGTCCATTTTAGGTCATGACTTGAGAAATGGTTTCCTTGTTTCAAAATATCTTGTACTTATAATTCAAGGAGTGATTCCCATTTATTCTTTATGCCCATTCTAAATAAAATTTAGATGATTAGCAATCCTATATTTTGTTGAAAAAGTACTTCATCTTAAATTTTGTAGTCATCTCATAATATAATTCTTTATAATTCTTTTTTGGTGTGTGTGTGTGTGTGTGTTACAATCACCATTTCCAATAGTACACTTTCTCAAAATATAAGGACTTGTAAATATAATCGATCATTACAAATTTTGACCAACTAAATATCTTAGCTTTCACACTTTCCATTTAGCTTCTAAATATATAAAGAAAGATTTGAGTATCTAAAAAAATTATAGTATATTAAAAATTAAGATCAACTCACACAAAAAAGTTAACCATTATAAAAATTATCAACATATGTTTATGTCTTCAATAAGATAGATTGTTATATCCCTTCATTGAAATATTTTTTCTACAACTAGCTATATATTTTCTATTACTATAAGAAAATTATTAAATTACATTATTTACATTATTTTAACTTTTTATAAATTGAAAAAATAATTATTTATTAAGAATTTTTCTGATGTATACCCTAAAGCATCGAGCTTTTAATGGAGTGACACTTGTCAGACAATTTATGTTATATAACAATAATGAACATTTTAGTTTATAAATTATATTAGAAGTGGGATAATTATTTTAATAACATCTTTAAGCTTTGAGTGTATTTAAGCTTTGAGTGTAAGCTTTGTCCCTTGTTCTTGTTTTGATACACTTACCATCAAATATCCTATGTATAGATTAATTAGCTAATAATTATAAATACATATAAATGACAACATAAATTTGATATAGATATTGATAATAGATGTGTTAATAAATATAAATTAAAAAAAAATAATTGGATATGATAAATCTTTTAAAGTAATTCTCAGATTATCAATTTTTCTAAGATGTCATATTGATATTAAATTAAAATGTCATATTAGTTTTTTAATGGTAATTTTCTTAGTGATTTCTAAACTATCTTAGAAAATTAGGGTTCATCCATCTATACAACAACTTAGAATATACTTAAAATTTATTTTCATTCATGTCAAAAACAAATAATGACAATTTGAAAATAAATCATATAGTTCTAATTTTAGAAGTAATAATATAAGTATGGATTGATTTTGTAGATTTGATTTTATACTAACTAGATTTAACTGGAGGTTGGATTAATTTGCAAGTAAATTAGTTTTGAAATACTAATTTTTTTTAATGCATTTATTATATTTTATTTATACTCAGAAAAATATTTTTAATGTACAAAATTTATTGAGAAATTTCGTTAAAAAAATTATACATAAAATTCCTTGTGAAATAATTTTTTTTTTATATCTATTTATATTCAAAGTATATTAAAAAAAAACTTTCATACTATATATAATGATGTACTTAAAATTATTCAGTGACTATGTTAAATTTACAACAATTTTAAATTATAATTGTTGGAAAAAAAAAAAAGATCTCTCCTACAAATGACTATCATTAAAAATTATACACTCTCATTACAAAATTATTTTTTCATTCTAATTATTTATAATAATTTAAGATATAAAATTAATAACTAAATTGAATGAGGATGAAAAGTATCTAACCTTAATTCTCCGTGGGATTTTGCTATTACGGATAAAAAATAGAAGAAGCAACAACACAGTGATACCTTTAAGAAAAAGATTTAAAGTCAAAATTTATTTTTTTATAATAAACAAAAAATACATTTTAAGATATTTGGACTGATTATTTTTACCTGCTTGTGAATTCCTTAGAGCATGAAACAAGACAGAAATTTAATAGTAATAAAAAATTATCACACATACTTCCAGTCGAGAGAGAGACGAGACTGAATGAATTTCAGGATTCAACTCTTAATGATGCGGGTATACATGCATTAAAAATCATTTTTTTTGTTGGAATGCAGCAGAAAATGACAAAGGTGGAAACAACCATCCAAAAAAAATATCCAGCGATGTCTTTCTGATTTTTGCGTAGGATTACTGGTATAATGGTGAGTTTACTATAGTGTCTTTCACTACCAGATATTTATCTTCAACTGCTGGTATTTAAGTGCACAGTGAGCGGAACTGAAGTTCACCCACAGTTGAAAAGGCACACGTCGGTCAACTCGAGTTATGTGTCATCCAGCAATCGGATGCCATGGTGCATTATATGATGGCTGCATAGCTGTTGTCTTCATTTTTGGAACAAAATTGCAATCATTTAGGGCCCGTTTGATGCATGGAATTAATTTATCTAGAATAGGCCTATTCTAGAATAAGGACCTATTCTTCGATTAAGGACCTATTCTATGATCTTGTTAAAATGATGATGAAAGATGAATTTGCCCAGATTGATATCAACGGATCCTTATCTGATGTCTTCCCTCTGGGTAGGTCCATCAGACAGGGCTGCCCTCTGGCCCCTGCCCTCTTCGTGATTTCCTCAGAGGCTCTCCACTATATACTTAAAGATCACTCTATGTCCCCTGCTGTTAGAGGTATCCGGCTCCCTAATAATGAGGAGCTCATCACCAGTCAGTTTGCTGATGACACTACTATTTTTTTTTAGGCCCGTGACAGCAATTTTGAAGCTCTCCAAAACAAACTTAAGACATTCTATATTATATCCGGAGCAAAGATCTCCTACTCTAAATCTACTTGTCTTGGATGGGACGAGGTACCTTCTGACTGGAGCAATAGATTTCAGTATCAATGGGGAGGTCCCCATCTGGTTGTTAGATACCTTGGCATTCCCTTTTCTGTTGACCCCTCTCTTAAGGCTATGTGGAACTGGATCAAAGACAAAATTAACATCAAGCTTAATGAGTGGCATAACCGATCCCTTTCTCTTGCTGGCAGAGTTCAAGTTTGCCAGAAGATTCTCTCATCCTATAATATATACTACTCTTCGGCCTGGATGTTCAATAACTATCAGATCTTTGAGATCCAAAA
>MU226875.1:0-31068 GCA_018584345.1 Thuja plicata | reverse complement strand
GACCCATTGAACCTAAAATCAAGTATTTTAGATGGTTGTTGTTGCTGAACAGACTCCCTGTCAGAAACTTGGAAGCTAAAACTGAATACTGTAAATTCTGTAAGATGCCTGAAACTAGTAGGCATATCTTTTTCGATTGTACTTTTGCCAGAATGATTTGGCAAATGTTTGATATATCTTATCCACTTGATTATACTATTATGAATATTGTGACTGGACATATTTATGGGATTAAAAAAGATACTAATCTTTTTTGGTACATTCTATCTTCTAACATCTTGTGGCAGCTCTGGAAGTGCAGGAACGAGGAAAGGTATCAGGATAACCCCCGGTCCCTTACTGAGTTTTACCGAAAACTCACATATTTTAAAATCCTTTTGCAGGTTCATACCATGATGCTGATTGATAAGGACAAGCTTAAGAGGTTCCTGAAGATTGGTCACGCCACCTTCTTTGTCTATGAGATGAAGCATGGTTACGAGTGGAGGAAGAACATTGATGATATAAAAGCTTTTGAGAAGACCCTGAACAAAATGAACCAAGAAATCAGGAAGAACAAAAACACCAAAAAAGAGGTGCTGGCTATGTTGAGGCAGATCCAGGAGAGGAATAAGGTTGTTTGGATGGAGGGGGAAAAGGGGTGGACGACCAGGGTTGATGCCATTGATGGCATCTTGCTATAATCTGATTTGCTCTCGTATCTTGATGCTGCTCGTTATTTTTTCATGTATATGCTGAATACTTTCTTTTGAACTCTTCGCGGTGAGGCCCTGCCTCGTACTCTTTTTTGTTGCCTCTATGAGGCCCGGACTCGTAACCGTCTAATTGTATATTTTGAAATCCTTATTATTAATACAAAAAAAAATGAAAGTTGGAATAAGGTTTGGACTTGTTTGGTGCACCTAGAAGATGACTAGGAATTAATCTATTTTGCGTTTGGATCCCATAATATGGAATTGAAATAAGGATTATTTTTCATTTTTTAAATTAATTTGAACAATATGTATTTTCAACTTATTAAAATTTTATAATTATAAAAAAAAGATTTCTTACAAATTTTAATTTTTAACTTATCATATCTGTTGCCGGTTTTTTAATTAAAATATATATATATTTTTAATTTATATATTTTTAAATTAAAATATGTATTATTAACTTAAAAAATAAGATTATTAAAAAAAAAATTTCATACAAATTTTAATTATTAAAAAAAAGATTATAAAAAAAAACTATTTTCTTCAAAATAAAAAAAAATAAAAATTTAATAAAAAAATTGTTTTCTTAAAAAATATGTATAATTAACCAAAAAAAAATAAAAATCGCGGAAATAGTTTTCCTAGAAAACCTAAAGAACCGCACGAACCCGACGACTTATACATTTTGTTGTAATTTCGAATCCATGAATAGCTTATTAAATGAATTGCAGGTTTTTTTTTTTATTAATTAATCCAAGCATTGGCCCAAAATTTGGGATTAATTTTCTAATTCAGGAATTCAAAAAATGGCCACAAATGGTGAATTAGTTTATTCTCGTATTAAATAATGACTATTCGAGGTTAAATAAAATTTTGTTTATTGATAGAAATATTAATTTACTATATTAGAAATGATGAGAAAATTATTGAAAATTTAAATTTATTATATGGAATAATTATTTCCTCTCCCTGTTTATAATGATTAAATATTTAATAGTTTTTCTATTTTAAAATATCTTCACCACTATCGAAAGCATAATCATTTTGAATTCATTTATTATCAATGTTTTATTATATTTTAAATTTGAAAACACGTAAATTTTTTAAATTCATTTACTAACAATGTTTTATGAAGGAGGTGTAACCCTATAGTGGCATTCAGCCAGGTGGTATTCTACGCACTACAATAAAGAACATAGTGTCCAAATAGATAATATATGTTACGTGTGCCAGAGCCGATGATCTGTTTCCTCTATGAACTCTTTTAAAATGGATGCAGCTAAGCTCCAGACAAAATACACATTGACCAACATTGAAAAATCCAAAAACATCATGGATTTTTGCGAAATTTTCACCATCTGTTCTTCATGATCTACACATTTTGTGGTCAAAAACCACAAAAAATTGCCAAAAACTTACTGCATTTTCATGAATTTGAGAAAAAAAAGTTTGAATTTATTTGTCTTTAGTGCATTCTGTAAGGAGCTTAACCAACACCCTTTAAAATGACCAAGGAAAATAAAAGAAAGGACAAGAAAAAAATTAAAATTAAAATAAAATAAAAAATAATAATAGTGAAGAGAGCGCTTTAATTTCCCTAGGAAAAAATCCTCATGTGCTCCTTCATGTAGGACGATACACTTGTCTCATTGTCTCTTCGCTGAATTAGATGTTTCACCAAAGCATCAACAAATTCAAGGGAAGCATACATGACTTGTGTATTGGGGAGGAGCGGAATATTATTAGCGTGTGAAAAGTTCCTTCAATGTATTCTGCAATTACCAGAACATTCAGCATGATGTCTATGAAAGCCACTAATAAATCATTGATTGTTATGATTAATGAAGGTGATATATTTCCAAGGGCATAGAAATTTAAATCTTTAGCGAATGATTCTTTTGGTCTATTCTTATTTGACCTAGATTTGAAATCCAATGGTATGTTGCCTATTTTTATTTTATTTGAGTGATAGACATTTGCAAGAGCATGTGATACAACATGCAAAAAGGAATAAGTTGTATTGTTTTTTTTCTATGAAAAAAACTATTGTACTTTGCATCCATGTCTATCATAGCATTTCTAGCTAACGAAAATCCTCGGGCACAATTATTCTTTGATGCATTTTCATGCCCTATTTTGGATTAGATTCTAATAGAGAGAACGACATAAAAGAATTTTGTTTTAAACCTATTAAAGATATCTTCAACAAATTTGTTTTATGAAAATATGGCAAGTCATTAGAGGCCATATTTTCAAATCGTTGCAGAGCTTGGAGATTTTAATGTGCCAAAAAAACTGGGTTTACATGCAAACAAGTTTGAGGTCATCATTATATCTTGCACAAAATTTGGTTAGTTCTTTTTCGTAGTTTTAATTTTTAGAGTGTTTTATCCATCTCATTAGTATGTTTTTTCTATTAATTAGATTTTCACTCATTACAATAGAATGAATATCCTCCATTTTTTATACATGTTGACCTCCAAATTAGTTAGATTTTGTGTTAAAAATAAAATTATGAGTCAATAGTTAAAATAATGAGGCCCATATTTATCCTCAACAAATCCGTAAAGTAGTTAGTAGTTCATTTTTCTCTTCTGCCTGTCTACTTCTGCATTTTCAAACAACAAAAACAAAAAAAAATTATATGAAAAACATATGAATTATAGCACAAGTGGGATAGCCTTAAAAGATTAGGAGGTGAGATAGATTCAATTTAACGGATATGATAAAATTTTAGATGTTGCCATAAAGATTTTGGAAAAAGTTGAGAAAGTCTAGGATTTAAGAGAACAAATTAGAAAAATCATAAGATTGATTATTTCTTTGTATTAATTATTTTAAAACCTTTTGTTGAAGATTTTGTTAAAAAAAAATTTCATATTTACAAATGTCAATAAGTAAGAAAATTTTTACTTTTAAAGTATTTATTTGTTTTCTTTAAATAATTTTTTTTTTTTTTTAACGAGGAGGTATCCCCGCGTCCCAGCCCAACGACCAGCAGCCCATATCTTGGTTACCTGTGTGAGCTAGGGTGAGACTAATCCTCCTCGGGTGAGACCGGGGGCTCAAACACCGATCCCACAAGGAAAATTCGGAGGGAGTTTTGAACCCGAGACCATGGGGGTAACCCACAACCTCAAGCCTCCGCTCCCCACCGTTTGAGCTAGCGTCTGAAGACTTTCTTTAAATAAAATTATCAATTCTATGATGTTTCTATTATTCAATTATTTCAAATAGATTAAGATAATAATAAAATTATATTTTCATATTTATAAACATGAAGATAGTCATAAAATTATTGTTTTTCATAATAATTTTCCAAAACCTAAACTTTTGGGAGTGACCTTGAGGCTCTGCAACTTGCTGTCACAACTGCAACTCCCCTCGTGTAGCGTGCTAAGCGTATGATTTTTCTTTGTGTTTCATATCTTCTTTATGTTGGTCTTGTTGTCTTTTGATAATCTTGTGTGCATTTTCTTTTCCTTGTGTGGTTTTTTTATGTTGGTTTTGTGCCCTTGTATTTCTTTTGTGAACTGGGGTTTTACTCATCCCTTGCCTAGGTTGCGCGTGTGATGGGAGAGATGAACAATAATGGTGATATCCCACATAGAGATGTAGATATCATTATGGGTGATGCAGAGGCAAATGTTAATGAGAGGTGTAATGAACCTATAGAGGGTATTAATGTCAAAAAGGCAAGTGAAAACTGTCTTATAATCAAGTGGTGGCCGATAGTTCTTCGTTATTATCGGCTAGTGCAGAATTCAATGGAGTCTTCAACGGGAGAATGGTGGATGCAGAACATGTTGATTTAGGACGCGCCGTAACCGATGTAGGTGGATGAAGCAGTGGAGGAAATGTTGAAATTGGTGGCGACGAAGGAGACAGTGGTACTTCTTCTCTAGGTCTGAAGACCCTCTCTCTTTTGCCTAACAAAGACATGGTAAATTCCATAAAGGCAAACTAAAGTAGGCTTAAAAGTATTACAATATTCTTTTTTCATTTAGATAAAGAGGAAATGCCCTCTCATAAATTTTTTGATGACTAGTTGGCTTTGGTATGGGGAAAAAAGCTTGGAATATTTGTTACTTATTGTAGAATGATTCAAAAAGGGCTTTTTGTTGTTTTTTTAAAGAATCAAAATATGTAGGAAAGAGTTTTCGAAAAGAAATTTTGGAGTGTTGGTCGTTCTATGTTTAGGGTTTTTCTTTGGTCTCCTAAAGGAAATTTTGAGAAAGTGTTTTCTAGTTTGGCTCCCTACTAGGTAGAAATCAAAAACCTTCATGTGGAATTCTAGTCATTTATTGCCTAGATTTTGAAAACACTGGGCTCAGTTTTGCAAATTGAGCAGTCACGAGTTACCCTTCCTCATCTGAATGCTACATTTTTTTTTGCTTTAACACCAGAAGTTGATTTTCCTGATTGTATTTCCCTTGAATTTGATGGAGAACTGTTATGTTGGGAAGTCTCTCTACTAGGAAATTTAAATGCATGTTTTCATTTTAGATGCAACAGACACACAAAGAAAGATTGTTTGGCTTTAAAACATATGCAAAAAGAAAAATTCAATATAGTGAATAATTCTCATACAAATGGTAGTACCAACAATAGTGATAAGAATTATTTTGATGGAAATGGTGGAAATAATAATAAAAATAACCCTAGCAATAGGGATTCGAATATAAATAATTCCCAATCCTCTGAGAAAAATAATCTTCTATTGTTAATAAAGATAAACATATAGATTTTGTGGATAATAATATGTTTGTCACATTATTGAATCCATTATTTGATGAGGATTTTGAAGTTGTCCCCACATGAAACCTTTTGGAGGAGAGGAACCCTTCTCCCCTAGATGCCCATCCATCAAGTGTAATGTCTACAAATATCTTAAAGGATAGTGCAACGCCCCCCCTCCCCAAAAAAAAAAATTGACTAATCAACAATTAGCTATTATTACTATTAATAATAAAGCTGATAAAATTAAAAAAAGATATAAAGGACTAGTAAACCCTATATGTGGAATCAATTGTCCCTCTTGAATCTCTCAAAATTGTGGCCTTCAATAATGAGGACCAATTCACAAAAGTTGTTATAAAGAAAAGGAAGACTGGAGACATAATCTCCTTGTGTAATAGTAATAAAGGACAGAATAACCTCCCAATCTATTTTAATCATCTGTGCAGGAGAACAAAACCTCCCTCAAGTAATTTATCATGTTTCACATCCATAGTTCAAATTTTCATGGGTTAGAGATGCCTGAAAAGAAATATTCAGTTAGGAGATGGTATAGCCAGTTGTTGGTTAAAGATATTATTTTTTTACAAGAAATTAAAATTGTAGGATTTCAAGCCCACACTATTCTTAAGTTTCTTTGGGATAAAGCAATTGGATTTCACTCAAATTATGAGAGGGGTAAAGGAGGACTGGCTATTCTCATTAACCCTAAATGAGATGAGTATATTAATAGTCATGGATGTTCACCTTGTTAGAGGATTATTTGGGTGAACTTTAAATCTGGTCAATAGGTGTTCAGGATTTAAAATTTTTATGTAGATTACAAATAGAGAGAGAGAGAGAGAGAGAGAGAGAGAGAGAGAGAGAGAGAGAGAGATGTTTCCAGAATCTTCCTAACAACCCTTAGATTTTTGTAGGAGATTTCAATATGGTAGACCAAAGGGTAGATAAAATGGGAGGGCTGGATCATATGTGGAAAGGTAATGAGTTTCTTTTTTGGCAGAAGTTCAAAAAAAAAATTAATCTCCTTGACCCCATGGAACATATGCATAAGAAATTTTAGGATATCTAGTTCACCTGGCGCAATAATCAAAAGGGTAAACAAAGAGTGTATTGTAGACTAGATAGATTTTATGGGGATGTTTCTAACTTCTCATTTATCCCTGAAGGTATTCATGCTCTAGTGGTGGTCTTCCCGACCTCTATTTAAAATCATTCACCTATTCATTCCTACATCAAATTTGAATGGAGTGGTAATTCTGGAATTGATAAAAAATGATGGAATTCCTTTAAACTCAATGTTTCACTACTTGATGACCCTGATAATGTTGAAGCTATTGAGATGGTCACCAACCTGACTAAACTTTGTAAGCCTCTAGTAGATGTTATTTTTTTATCGGGATTGATGGTGGAGACTTGGAAGAGTATATACCAAATTATTGGTAAGAAACTTGCAATGGAAAGAAATAGAGAAGAATACTTTTGGAAAAATAAGCTGAATAACATTGAGAAAGAACTTTAGAATAAAGGCATAGATTCAGAAATGGAAGTGGAGTTAGCTAACACTAAACATAATTTGAGACTGATTTAGAGATATAAGATACAATGACACAAAATCAGAGCCAAAATGAATTAGATTAATGAGGGAGATAAAGGATCTGGTCACTTTTTCAACATCATCAAAGATAAACAAAGGAGGGAATTGATTAAATAAATTTAGGTGGAATCTAGAATCTCTAATGATCCAGAAGACATCAAGAGTGATTATCACGAATTCTACAGTGAATTGTTCAAATCAGAATTTTCTACTGACAGTCAAGAAACATTAAATAAATGCCTCAAATTAATACCCAAAAACTCTCAGAACATGATACCTCTTATCTTAGTAAATCTATCTCTCTTGATGAAATCAATGCAACCATTGATTCCTTTGCCAATGGAAAAGCACTAGGGTTGGATGGATTTCCTGGTGAATTCTACAAAAGGAATAAAGATTGGGTAGGTCTTGAACTTCTGAATGTTTATGAAGAGGCATTTAATAAAGGATCTCTAGGATTTTTCATAAACAAATGGGTTGTTAAATTATAACCGAAAGAAGGAGATAGAACTCTAGTGAAAAATTGGAGACCTATTACTCTCTTGAACCTCTCATCCAAAATTGTTGCTAAAGTCTTAGCTCTAGGAGAATTGCTCCTTTACTGAGAAAATTCATCTCTTATACAAAAACTAGATTTATTCAAGGAAGGTAAATATCGAATAATCTAGTTACTAGCTGGGAAGCATTGCATTGGGCTTGAGCTGATGGACAAGAAGTGGCTATGGTGTTGTTAGACTTTGAAAAAGCATATGATAGGGTAGAATCAAAATTTGTGCTTGGAATGCTAAGATCCTTTGGCTTCCCATAATTTTATTGTAAATGGATTAACATCTTATTTAAGGATTCATCTACCGTCATTGATGTTAACGGGTCCTTATAAAATCCTATAATGCTTTAGAGATCCATTAGACAAGGGTGTTCAATTTCCCCTTCGTTGTTTCTTATTGCTGTAGATGCCATGTATTATATCCTACGGTCATAGAGTATGGGTCCTCCTATGAAAGGCATATCTCTCCCCAACGATGAAGAACTTATTAATGTTCAGTTTGCAGATGATACAATAATATTTCTAGGAATATCAGAAGGAAACATTGATAGTTTTGTTGAAAGGATTGATTTCTTCTGTAAAGCCTTGGGTTCTAGAGTTTCCCCTTATAAATCCACTCTTTTGGGTTGGTTAAAGGATCCCCCTAATTGGTTAACAGATAAAGGGTGGATATTTAGGTATACCTTTCTCTATGTAGCCCAATTTCGATAACATGTGGGATTGGGTCTATGATAAAATTAATAAAAAGAAAATAAAATGGCAGACTCAAACCTTGTCTATTGCTGGTAGGATGCAAATTATTCAAAAAATTCTTTCTGCTCATCACATTTACTATGCCTTGACATGGATGTTTGCAAATTCTCAAGATAATATGCTTGAAATGATCCTTAGGGATTTTTTGTGGTCTAATGGGCAAGGTAATAGGAAAAGACACTATGTAAAATTTGAATGGTTTTTCCAGGAAAGAAGACATGGAGGGTTCAGATTGAAGGACATAAAAATCCATGGCATTTCTCTGGTAGCTAAATGTATTTATGAATCTCTTTGGGGTAATGAACGTTGGAAAGTTCTTATCATAAATAATATAGAAAGATCTATTATCAGAAAAGAGAAATAATGGAAGAATGTTCCAATCTGTGACATAGTAATGAGAGATTGAAAAATGAAGTTCTTTAGCTCAAAAAAATTTCAATCTTTTTGGAAAGCTTGGGTTCAAGTGAGAGAGTTCATTCCAGATAGGGGAGCTGTAAGTTGTCCTCCTTTCTATTCTATTGGGAATTGATCTATTTGGTGGGGGCAGTGTTATAATGGGAAACATTTGACTCTTACCCAAAGTTGCTCTGCAAAAATTTGGAATTTGAAAGGGATCTCTGTAATTCAGGACATCTTGATGGATGGGCACCAGGGATCATGGGAGTACATTAGTTCCAAATACAATATTCTTACCTCTCAGAAGAAAACCTATCCTCTCATCAAGAAGTAAATAAATGGAAAAGTGAAAGGAGACATTATTGATTTTTCTTCAATTCTTAAAAATTGTAAATGGATAGATGGAACATTATTGTCTGCGACCTCTACTAAACAATTATATCACATTATAAAAAAGGAATCCTCTATCATCTCATGTGTATCTCAGTGTTGGGGGCCTATTAACCACTTTTCTAATTGGCAATTCTTTTTTGAATATTTTGGAAGGGTAAATCTGAACCTATGAAAATTTGTTTTAATTGGATGCATCTGATTAAAAATCTTGATGTGGGTCATGTTTTATCACCTATAGGTCTAACTCCTATTATCTGTAGTATGTGTAAATCTATTGAAACATTTGAGCATATTTTCTTTGAATGTATTTACTCACGCAAGGTTTGGTCTATTTTTCTTTGTTCTCCTTGTCTTTGGAACTGTAAACCTAATATTTCTCGGAGTGAAATTCTTGTTGGATATTTGGAAATGTTTGACTCTAAACCTAATAGTTTTTGGTTTGCACTAAGAAATGAAGTACTATGGAATCTTTGGAAGGACGAGAACATAGAGGGTTTTTTAGATGGAGCAAAGGAAACCTTCTGAGTTTAATATTAAACTCACTCATTTTTATATTATGACACAGGTGTCTATGGTTCTCAATATCACAAAGAGTATGTTCATGATGCTGATGCAGGAGGGAAGTCTAATGATTCACAAGGATGAGGTGTAGTCTTCTCAGTATGTTGCTGACTATCAAAGCTTTCTTGCCCCTACGAAAGTGGAGGACCTAAACAATCTTCTGAACAAATGCCATCTAGACTCCAAGGAACAGGTGGATACTCTTTCCACTCACAATGTGCAGGGGGTGCTCACAGGATGGGAACCAGATGTAGTAAAGGAACAAGATAATGCACAGGCTGAAAATTCATGGGTCCCAAGAGACACTGTCAACTAGAAACTGGTGGGGAATAGTTTTTAGATATGACTACATATGTTTCTTTTTGTAACCATATAATGATCTCGTAATACGATTAATATACTCCGAATAGTATAGGTTATAGAAGTTTATGATATCACTCCCCCAATTTCGTAACTGTATATGTTATGAGGGTTGTGTATAGTTATTGTTAAATTGTATATTTTGATAAACTATCTTAATAGAAAAAAAAAATTATTATTTTAAATTATTCTATAAGAGACTTTTCTATGAAAATTTTATAAAAATTATATAAAAAGGTAATTAATGAAAATAAAGATGTATAGTAAAAAAGCAATTAGAAACATCTTACTTTTGTTATTGAGAATAAAGATGTTTTCTATATTCCTTTTATACTTTTCTACTTAGATGTTTTTATATTTTTCATTTAGAAATATCTTTATTGTGAATTAGAAAATATGACTATTAGCAGAATATAAAAGAATATAGATACATCTTACTATTATAAAAGATGTTTCTAAAATAATCACAAACATCTTAAATATCTTTTTTTTCTGAAAAAGTCTATAAAAGATTTTTTCAATGACTCACTAGAAAAGTATATAAAAAAATAAGATGTTTCTAAAATTTTCAACTTCATGATGTTTGTAAAATTTAAGAGTATTTAAATAAATTAAAATTATGTAAAAAAAATTCACATTTTAATAATAATAAGTTTTATAATTTTAAATATTTTTTTAATTAACAAAATTAATATTTTGATATTTTTTATAGAAGATTTCTTACTTTCTATTATTAATAATATTTTATGAGTTACTTGAAATTGAACCAATAATTAGCATAGAATGGGAAAATATGTTTATATCATTGCATGAACAAATAAATAATTTAATACTAAGGCTTAGCATGTGATGACACTGAAATTTCTTAATCATTATCTGAATATACATTAATTCATAATATGCTATATATTTATTTTAAAAAAATTTCAAATTTAATTACGTGATAATTTTTTGAATTAAAGCTAGCTTATAAGGAAGAAAGAAACAAAGGCCAAGAAATCTTTTGAAATATAACCTTAAACCAAATTGAACCCAACTAAATTGAAACTTAACTCCAATACAAAGCCAAAATGAACGCTAGCCCTAATTCTAATTAAATATTAAACCATTTTAAACTTTAGACCTAAAATCTTAGTTGAGGGAGAAACCTATTAAAAAAAATAGTAACAAAACCTTGAAAACTAAATTAAAGATTAAACTAGATTCAACCCTAACCTTAACTTTATACCATATTACACATTAAACAAAGACGAGCCCAACCCAGAAAATTCAATCCAATTCAACCTTTAAAAACTTAAATGTCAACCGTAATTAGGCGTCTTATCAAGTATCACATAGATCATTATATGCTCTCGCAGCGCTATTGGATCATTAATTTGAATTTAACGGTTTGCATAATTCTTACAAGCTTTCACACTGTATTAAGCTTTTCGTATGATTTGCATAAGAAAATGTCGTTTGACCAGAGGGGGAACAAAATCGCAATCATTTAAAGACATATCTATTCTCACTGTGTGATCATGTGATTTGCGCTTTTGTTAAATAAAATTTTGTTCATTTATAGAAATAATAATTTACTATATTAGAAATGACGAGAAAATTATTGAAAATTTAAATTTATTATGTGGAATAATTATTTCGTCACCCATTTTATAATGATTAAATATTCAATAGTTTTTGTATTTTAAAATATCTTCACCACTATCGAGCGCATAATCATTTGTGTACAAAACCTTGTGTCACAAACACAAAAAAAATTAAATATATATGTCGGTTTTTGCATGATTTTGCAATGGTGATTCTTCTTATTCCACATAATATTTTAAATTTCGAAACACAAGAATTTTTCTTAATTCATTTATTAACAATGTTTTATTACGGAGGTGTAACGCTACAGTATAAGAAAAAAGAAAAGAAAAGAAAAATATGTTTTATTAATGATTGGTATTCTTTTGGCTGCAATAAAGAAGATAGTGGAATAGATAATATATGTTACCTATGCCAGGCCCGTAATCCGTTTCCTCTATGAACTCTTTAAAATGACCAAAGAAAAGAAAAGAAAAATAAAATATGAAATAAAAATAAATAAATAAAATAATAGTGAAGAGATCAATTTAATTTCCCTGGAACAAAATCCTCATGTGGTCCTTCAGGTAGGACGATACTCATGCCTGATCGTCTCTTCACTGAATTAGTTGTTTCATGGAAGAAGCATCAACAAATTCAAGGGAAGCATATACGACCTGTGTATTGGGGAGCAGCAGAATATTATAACATGTGGAAAGTTCCTTCAATTTTTTCTGCAATGTGTAGAGCATTCTACCTGACATCCGCTATGAAAGCCACTAATAAATCATGGATTGCTATTTTTATTGAAGGTGATATATTTCGAAGGGAATAGAAATTTCAATCTTCAGCAAATGATTTTTTTGGTCTAATCTTATTTGACTTAGATTTGAAATCCGATGGTCTATGGCCCATTTTTATTTTAATTGAGTGATAGAGCATGCGCCGTATTGTTTGTTTCTGTGTAAAAAACTATTGTACTTTGCATGCATGTCTATCAGAGCATTTCTAGCTAACGAAAATCCCCGCACTACTACATATGTGGGTACTTTAAGACATTTTTTGAAGACAAAAGTAATCATTTGTCTCAAATACTTAAATTGTTATTTTAATTATTTTGAATTAAATATTAAAAGTATTTTAAATGTCTTAAATTAAAAATTAAGACATAAAAAAACATGCACTTTCAAGGAACAGCGGGAAGTGAAATTTTAAGATGTTTTTATGAATTGTTCATTCCGTTCAATTCGCATCATCATTCGGTACGTAAACATTTAATAGTTGAATGTTCCCTTTCAAACCCTCGATGGATGGAGACTTGGAGCGGTTGGGAGTGCAGGAGTGCAAAGTGGAACGCTTCCAGAATGTTGGGCTGCAGAGAGGCTCTGAGGAATATAACAACAAATGCGGCGGCAGATCTAGAATGTCGTCTTGGAAGGTAAAAAAATCTCCATTCAGAGTTGTTGTGGCGCTTGTTATGTTTGATATTGGAATTTGTATTAGTTTGTGAGTCTGTCATACTGAGGGGTTTTGCGGGGTTTCGGTAGTTGTGGCTGAGAGTTTTCGATCAGGGATTTTCTTTTGTATCATTTGGTTGAAAGACTGTAAGTTATGTTCTTTTGTCTTTTAGTATTCGGCTTTCATGTTTTTGTTTAGTTGAAACCTATAGGAAACAAAGAATTTGCATATTTTTTAGCGGTGCAGATCTACTGCTACAACATTGGGACACTGCTAGGCTCTAGTGTGCTGCAGATAGAGGTGCAGAGAATCTGCCTTTTGATTTAGGCTATATCAACTGGTTTAGATTTCTGTAGCTCTGGCATCTTCTGATTTGTTTTGTATACATATAATTTTATTTATTTATTTATTTGTGTATTTTAAGGGCAAGAAACTTTTAAAGTTTTTATTTTTATAAATTTATTTTTGGTATGCTCTTGTTTATTTAGTGATTTGAGGACTAGAGCAGGCCACTTTCGAGATGGGGAGCGTCAATGCTGTTGATGCTGGCAATATCATAGTCATCCATTGCTCTGCCTATAGGGTTTTACACACCAAATTTAGGTTTTTTCATCTAAATTAGCTCTCCATACCGAAGCTTTTACATCTCAGGTAAAAGTATGGTTAGGTTTTCATACTAATGCTTTTGATGTCAGGTTACCAGGGTAGAAAAGCGATTGGAGCGGTGGCCAAAATCAAAGTCACCAAGAGACAGGTATTAATCAAGACCCAAGCCACGGTGGTTGCCTGTGGCGCTCTGCATATGCCTCTATTGCTCCATGCCAGTGGCCTATAAAATCCTCACATTGGCAAAAATCTGCACTTGCATCCTGTCTAAATGGTGTGGGTGTACTTCCTGTTAGGCATCGCAGCACAGATGACATGCATTTTTATGAATTTGGAATTATGACGGGAGCCTCAAAAGTCATGCCCAACCAAATAAGACGCGGAAATTATTTAAAACATTTGCAACACTATAGAAAAATATTTTAGAAATCATCGCCAATATTCTTGCATAGAATTTCCAAAGCTCAGAGGATAATCCAAGTACGATTTGTGTGTGATTGATTGATTTTCCACGTTTGCTGCACACTTTTGAGTATTTTTTGTAAACAAACTACTGAACTTTTGAGTGTTATTTGCAAACAAACTACTTAGTCCTGTATTTTCTTCAAAACCCTTACATGGTAACGAAATGACAATTTTAGACTTTATGATTGCAGTGACACTTGAATTTCCTTCGAAACCTTACCATGGCTAGGGCACAGGTTATATTATTTTTGAAAACTATCCCATAAATTGGGTTTATATTGTCCAAAAAATCCCTACCAGTTTGGTAAAAATGTATTGATTATTAGCTGAAGACAAATCTAGTTGGATATCATGATTTCAAGTTATTTTTTAGCACCTCTTTCCTCCAGAGTGCAAATCCACCCATTCTGTACTGTATCATATATTAAATTTATTATTAATGGCTCTGATGTTTTATTATGACTACTTATTGGACTTGAAAATGATGTCGTTGATCTATCGATGTCATCCATTTTTTATGGTTTAAACTTTAACTTTGTATTCTCATAATTTTGTATGTCCTTAAATACTCTGAAACTTGAGATTGATGACTCTTATTTCATTGATTTTTCTATTGAAGCCTCATGTAATTCTCAATCTGAATTGAGACAAGAGGCGAAGGAATTCCTGCAAGCCGAATTTTGTATATTCTTTCAACTCCAAAAGATCGATCTGCAGTTCTTGGTCAGCTTTTGTATAAGATAATTCTCAGTGCGTATGTTTTGAAAAACAAAAAAAACATATATATATATATATTTCAATTTCAGTCTTTATTTACCATTGCTCTCTTTCTGTTTGTTTTTCCGTTCTTATCCTCAGCCTCTTTCCATCAACTTGCAAATCCATTTTAAACATTACTTAGAAAATCCACACAGTATTAATGAAAATAAACTGAAGCTTCGTTAATAACTCAAAAACTTCATACCCTTAAAAAGAGAAATTACGAATGCATGGTAAAAGAAGGGGTTATATCGATACCTTCAACTTGCGAAGGCAATCCTGTATCGCTACATTGCTGCAAAATAAAATCTGCATTGTTTCCAACGCCTTCAATTTTTCAATACCTGCTATGCTCTCCAGTTTCTTACAAGAGTCAATGCTAATACTCTTCAGGCAGCTCAATCTGTCAAGATTCGGCAACTCCCAACATGGGACATTCACTAATGTGTATAAATTTAAGCTTCATAAGATGATCGATTCCTTCCACCCGCTGCAATTTTTTGCACCGGTGCACACTGAGATGTGGCAGTGTTACGTTATGTAGCCTCTCACAGGAATCAAACTCAATACTTTTCAAGCAGTTCATTTTGAAAAGATTTGACAACTCTTCAAGTTCAGGACACTCAATGATGAACATGTATGTAATTTTTGTAAGATTATTGATTCCTGCCACCATTTGCAATCCTCTGCACCTCTACATGCTGAGTTTGATGAGTGTAGTGGGCAGTGTAATGTTGTGCAGCCCATCACAGGAATCAATGCTGATACTTTGCAAGCAGCTCATTTCAGAAATATTCCGCAACTTCTTAAGCTTAGGATAGTCAGAAAGGACCATGTCTGTAAGTTTTGCAAGATTTTTGGCTCCTGCAACTCGCTGTAAATTTCTGCACTTCTAAACTTTGAGCTTGATGAGTGTAGTTGGTAGTGTTATGTAGTCCAGTTTATCAGAGGATTCGATGTTGATACTTTGCAAGTAGGTCATTTCAGGAACATTTAACAATTCCTTAAGCCCAGGATAGTTAGAAATGATCATTTCAGAAATATTTGGCAATTCCTTATGCTCAGGACAGTCAGAAATGACCATGTCTGTAAGCTTTGCAAGATTGTTGGTTCCTTCAACTCGCTGTAAATTTCTGGAGCTCTGAACTTCGAGCTTGATGAGTGCAGTGGCTAGTGTTATGTAGTCCAAGCTATAACAGGAATCGATTTTGATACTTTGCAAGCAGCTCATTTTAGAAATATTTTCAATTCCTTAAGCTTAGGACAGTCAGAAATGACCATGTCTGTAAGCTTTGCAAGATTGTTGGTTCCTGTCACTTGCTGTAAGTTTTTGCACTGGCACACACTGAGTTTGATGAGTGTAGTGGGAAGTGTTATGTTGTGCAGCTCATGACAAGAATCAATGTTGAATCCTGATACTTTGCAAGCAGCTCATTTCAGAAATATTCCACAAGTCCTTAAGCTTAGGACAGTAAGAAATAACCATGTCTATAAGCTTCACAAGATTTTTGGCTCCTGTCACTTGCTGTAAATTTCTGCACTGGTCCACCTGGAGTTTGATGAGTTTAGTGGGCAGTATTATGTTGAGTAGTGGCAGAAATATTCCGCAAGTCCTTAAGCTTAGGACAGTAAGAAATAACCATGTCTATAAGCTTCGCAAGATTTTTGGCTCCTGTCACTTGCTATAAATTTCTGCACTGGTCCACCCGGAGTTTGATGAGTGTAGTGGGCAGTGTTATGTTGATTAGTGGCAGCTGACCACAGGAACCACTATTGATATTTAGTAAGCAGCTCATTTCAGAAATATTTGGCAATTCCTTAAGCTCGGGACAGTTAGAAATGTCTATGTCTGTAAGCTTTTCAAGATTATCGGTTCCTATCACTTTCTGTAAATTTATGCACCTGTTTACGCTGAGTATGATGAGTGTAGTAGGCAGTGTTATGTCGTCCAACACATCATATGAATCAATGTTGATACTTTGCAAGCAGCTCATTTCAGAAATATTTGGCAATTCCTTAAGCTTGGGACAGTCAGAAATGTCCATGTCTATAAGCTTTGCAAGATTATTGGTTCCTGTCACTTTCTTTAAATTTCTGTACCTGTGCATGTTGAGTATGATGAGTGTAGTAGGCACTGTTATGTCATGCAACCCATCACATGAATCAATGTTGATACTTTTCAAGCAGCTTAGTCCGAAAGGAACTTGCAGCATATAAAGGTCAGGACAGTCAGTAATGGATATGTTTGTAAGCTTTGTAAGATTGCAGAGTCCTTCCACCTTTTTCCATTCTGTCCACCGGTGCACTGAGAGTTTGTTAAGTGTCGTTGGTAGTCTAATGCTAGGCAGCTTTTGGCCAGTTTCAATTTTAATCCCGATCAAGCAGCTCTGTCCGCCAAGCCCTGATAATTCATCCAGTGTTGAAAATGATTTATATCTGTGACAAAGAAAGGTTGGTGAATGATCCAGTGTTGAAAATGATTTATATCTGTGACCAAAAAAGCTTGTTGGAAATGATTTATATCTGTGACCAAAAAAGTTTGTTGGAAATGATATATATCTCTGACCAAAATAATTTTGTGAAGGGTTGATAGAAACTTCCAGCAGCAAATGAAAGGTCTTAGGTTCGGGTCCCTGCCGATTTATGAAAAGTCCAACATCAACCTCCTCACACTCATTAATGCACAATTCTGTAAGAGCATCCATTCCTGCAATTCTTGGCAAATGTCTGCAATGGTTCAGAATGAGCTTGATTAATTTTGTTGGCAGTCCTATATTTTTGCAGCTTATGACATGATTCAATTTGAATCGTCTCCAAGCACCTCAGTCCCGGACAATCATATATGGATGACTCCTTAAGATCGGGACAATCACATATGGATAAGCTGTCCACATCAAATTTACCCGACACTCTCTTTAGATTTTGACATTTTTTCACCATAAAAGACTTGAGTTTCCCACACCCATTCAATGTGATGCTCTGGAGAGAGCATATACTCTCAAGATGCAACTCAAGCCCAAGCTGACAACACTAAGAAATAATGTGTTGTGCAAGATTATTAAGATGAGATATATCTGACACACTTTGTAATTCTCCAGAAGCTATCAGGTGAAGAAGCTTGAGATTTGTTGGCAAAGTTATTTTTTGCAGCTTCCCACACCCAAAAATGTGAATCTCCTCAAGGTAAGTTAGATGTGCAAAACATGACATCTCTTCAAGCTCCAAACAATCCCATATCCACAATTGTACAAAATTGCTCAGCATTTCATTCATATTCTCACCACCAGTAACTTGAAGGCGATTGAGCTTGCCACATCTATTAAATCCAATTAAGCTTCCCACATCTATTAAATCCATTTATTTCCAGGCAACCTAGATCAAAATTAACTGGTAGTTCCTCAAGCTCCGGACAGTCAGTACTGCACAACTTTATATCCTCTTTAAGATCTGACATTCCTGCAGTCCTTTGAAATCCTTTGCGATGTTTGATAATGGGTTCTTTGACTGTTGTTGACAGTGTTATGTCATGTAGCTTATCACATGTGTCAATAACAATGCTCTTTATCTGGCATAGTCCGAAAAGGATTGGTAACTCAGCGAGCTCCGAACACTCACTAATATAGAGCTCTGAAAGTTCAACAAGATCATCCATTCATGCAATCCTTTTCAAATGCCTGCAACATTGCACAGTGAGTTTGATGAGTCTCGGTGGTAGCATTATTTGTTGCAGCTTCTCACAGGAGTAAATGTTAGCAATTTCCAAGCAGTTCATTTCACCAAGAATTGACAACTCCTCAAGCTCGGGACACTTAGTGATGCACATTTTTGCAAGCTTTGTAAGATTTCCTTTTGCTTCCATCTTTGGCAATCCTCTACACCGGCGTACTGAAAGTTTGTTGGGTGTCGTTGGCAGTGTTATGCTGTGCAACTTTTGGCAAGAGTCAATTTTAATCCTGATCAAGCAGCTCAGTTTGCCAAAAATTGGAATCTCCTCAAGCTTAGGACGGTCACTAATAAACATCTTTGTAAGTTTTGTCAGATTGCTGATTCCTTTCACCATTTGCAATCCTCTACATTGGTCCACTGAGACTTCATTGATGGTCATGGGCAGTGCTATTCCCTGCAGCTTCTGACAAGAGTTGATTTCAATTCTGATGAAGTGAGTGAGTCTGGCAAGACTTGGTAGCTTCTCACACTCACAAATGCACAGCTCTGTGAGTTCTGCAAGATCGTCCATTCCTGCAATCCTTTGCAAATATTTGCATTTTTGCACAGCGAGTTTGATGAGTTTTGTTGGTAGTGTTATAACTTGCAGCTTCTCACATGAGATGATGGTAATCCTCTCAAAATGGTGAATATTCTAGCTTATCACAGATTATCTTTCTAAATTTTAAATTTTGGTCTCTAGATAAAACAAAACTACACTTGACATTCAAATGTAGTAATAGAATTTTAGTGAATCTCATGACCTTTGAATTTTATTACAGTCCACTGTAAAACTAAATTAAAAGGAGAAATTTTTGATGTTAAATCTTTAACATATCAAGATTTTCAAGTTATTTTTAAATCACTATTTATATGCTTAAAAACTATGAAATGAGGAGTTTGAAACTTTCAGAAAGTGGAGTATATAAGGGACAGATCATGCTCAATTTGTTTGTTTAATGTTGTGCAACAAATCCTAAGCACACATTCTAGCTGTATGTTTTATTCAGTAAATATTATATCTGTGAGATACATAGTATTGTATTTGATTATTGAATCTAGCTCCAAGTTACCTATAGACGGTGACATGCTTATTCTGTATTTTTTTTTTTTTGTCTTATTGAGAACATTTATTGCTCTAATTTATCTTGAATTTGGCAGGTTACATTGCGTATAATTCACTTTGGTAGCCTCATTCTTTCTCTATTTCATTTGGAAACTGGTAGCTTACATTGCGTATAATCTACTATGGAAACCTCATGCCTATTATTCAATTCAAGGACAACAGCCTACAGATTGGGGATGCTATCGAACAAGAAGCAAGTGTTGAATGCGACCTTGTGTTTATATGGTGGTTATCTTAACGGTGCAATTGTTTCATAGTAAATATATGTTGCTTCATCACTCTGTGTTGTTGAACACCATAAAAAAATTTAAATATTCGTCAACTACTAATTACTATAATGACTATTGCCTAACATTTTCCTTTTCTCTTTCTATTTGGAAATATAGTTAAAAAGGTTCCTCTAACCTCAATGATCATATGTATCTTAGCTTCCTATATTTATGCAAACCAAATATATCCATATGGATATCAGTGTTACCTCTGATTATTGGTATACTCACATGTTCAACTTATTGTAAATACTTTGAAGATGAAAACCTTTGATGTTGAAGCTAAAAACTCTCTTTAATGCATCAGAAGCAAATTTTCATGTTTTCTTTATGTAGTTTTTGTTGTGTTGTCATCATTAAACAATTCATCTTTTCTATTTAATAAAGATATTTATTAAGGATACTAAGTAAGGTTTTTATTTGTGTATAAATTTTTAAATTTGAAGCTTTTTAGTTTGTGATTTAAAGTGTTTGATTCAACCAACCAGATAGCTAACGTATGGTTTTTGGTAACTGTGTGGACCTTTTGTGTTAATAGCATTGCAGGGTGTAAAAGTAGGAGTGACACATGTGCATCAAAAGTGCCACATTTCTTGATTGACATCACAAGCCACTCGGGAGCTAAGGTAAGGGTCCTATAATCTCTTAAGATTGAACATTTTGTTGCACTTAAATCTATTCTTCATATGCATGTGTTAATAGCTATGCTATTATCTATCCTATATTTTTCATGTTTATTCCCTTTGTTTAAGATCTTTATTTTAGTCTATAGAGGGATTCAACCCATACTTGTTTATGCTTGGAATTTTCACTAAAATAAGAATTAATTCTATTTTCTTTGAAATGCTATGTTTTGAAAACCAAATTTGCTTAAACTCCAAATTATTTTTGTTTGAAAAGGTTCCAAGTGGATGAGAAATCAATAATGAAATCAATAGTTGAGTATTTCCAAGAAATATATGGTTTTAAAATTTAGCATACTCACCTTCCATGCCTTCAATTTGAAAAGAAAAAAGAAAACTATCTACCACAGTCAAATCAACCTTCAAGTTGAAAGACACAAAAGGAAAACTATCTACCACAGTCAAACCAGGCTAGTTCTCTTTCAACAAATATATACAATCAATAGCTTGCTGCCCATGATTTAATTACCGACTTCAACTTTTATGGAAATACATAGGTTTGCAATTAATAATTTGTTGAAAGTTACATGTCAGTGGCCCCAAGAAAGGGAATGGACATCTTACAGGCTTTCATCTTTATTTGTCAAACAAGTAGATAGTCTCTACTTAATTTTTCCAGCTGTGTTACTTGTTAGTTGTTAATTTCATTTTTTTGTTGATGTAATGATATTGGGTATTGCAAAGTGTGTTGGGGGATACCTTTAATGAGTGATATACCAGCCATAGTTTTTGGGCCAGATCTTATGCATCTATAGAATGGAGAGGAATCTGCTCATTCCATAGTAGTTGTAAATCTAATAACTCTTCTCTATCGTTTGTTATTTTGAGGCCAAAATTTTTTCATATCTTTTTTTTCATTTTTTTTAACTAAATATGAGCACTTTATTTTATTTAAAATTGTAATATTCTCTACCTGTGTGTGTTTTATGTACAGACTCAGACCAAAAAGTCTGAGGAGCAAATTTTGGCTTTCCAGTCCCCCGAATGGACAACACAGATCTCAGCAAGTTCTACATAGTTTAAGGTTGTTAAAAGCTACATACTTTTACAAATAAATCACAAGGTTCTACATAAGATCCCAAACAAATAGAAGTGCATAGTTTTGAACTGTGCATTTGAAGCCAATGCTTTCCCTTCTTCCAATTATACTAATAACATTAGCCAGTCATGTCCCTTATGTACATGGGTATTTATTATACATCAAGCATGGGCTAGATGTGAGTAATTTCGAAGTCATTATCTCATTCACATGCCAAGATTAGGATTTAAATTGCTCCAAAGTCATAAACCTTAGAGATTGAAGTCTATGCTCTTCAGACAGTCGTATCCTAACAAACATCCCTTGCATGTCTTGGAAAGAAGGATTATTAAATACTTTTGAGATATTGTCTCTCAATAATGATTGGTCAATTTGACTCGTGCTCATTTTTTTTTCTTATCCTATTTTTCCCTTTTTTTCTATATTCCAAACAATCCTAGGCAACAGAGGCCACTAGGGGCACACATCAATGGTCTTATGCTTTCTCAGCTAGGCCATACCATGACCTATATTTCTCCTTTACAACAAAAGGCTCTGCCCCTATCTTCATACAAAGATGCAGCTAGAAATTGACAAGTTCTTAAAGTGATCCTTCAATTTGCATTTTTTGTGTTCCCTTTTCTGCTAAATTATGTAGCAACAATTCTAGTAAACTTGTTGCATCAAAGGTCTTACAGAAATAGCAGAGACATTCAAAAGAAATATTAGTTAGTTGTTTGTCCTCTTTTAAATCATCCATAGCATCTTGGCAAAGATGATTGATTTTACTGTCTTTATTTCAAGTTTAGTCCTTATCCTTGCAATCTGACTCTAATGCATGGCATGTCAATATTCTTCACATGTCATTTTATTGAATTTGGTAGACATTTATCACACATATCCCATGACTAGCCCTCTCAATCTATTTTTATCCTCTAATTAGGGCAATGGTTTTACAAAGAAACCCTTGATTTTCTAGCATGTTAGCTAGCCTATTGAGCTTTATAAAATGGTGGGTGAGTTCTCTTTTAATTAAAATAATTAAACTCCCCCATTTTTTCAATATTTTGTTGTCTCCAACATATGTTCCTCGTGTCCAACATAAAAATAAATAAAAATAAAGCATCTTAAAGTGGTTGGAAACCTAACATCTTAAAGTGGTGTACCCCTCTCTTGACTTAGCATACGATGGAATAATGATTGAAATCGTGAGAATTAGCTCTAGGAGAGTAGACGTTGAGGGTGATATGAATTTTATATTCTATTAATTTTTGGTCAACCAATAAGATGTGCTTCTATACATTTATCATATACCTTTTTCTTAGCACTTAAGATTGTTGAGTCATATACCTTTTTCTTAGTGACTTGTTCTGAGTTATGAGTTGTAATGAAAATGTAATACTAATATTATAAATTTCACTTATTTTTAGGATTATAGTTTTCACAAGTATTATTTTCTAATTTTTAATAGTATTTTTCTAAATCATAGTTATTGTGGGAGCAGTCCCCTAATAGTTTTAATTTGGGAGAATTTCTGCTACAACAAACCAAAATTAGAACTAAACAACAAGCTTATATGCACCACAACTAGTGTAAAAGAATAATATCAAACAAAAAACAGCTAGCATAAAACCAGTATGTTTGTACCCATGAGGATTAGAGATTTTTCATTTTGGTGTTTTTCAAAATGGAAGGAATAACTTCATTCTATTATTAACTAATAGGTTGTTCTCTATTTTGTACTAAAGTTCTCATGTTGAACATTCTATGAAAAGTATATGCGCAAGTTTGATTTTTTAAATGAAAATATTAATGTCGAGAGAGAGATCCCCCTTTAAGCATTAGACATTGAGAATGTCCATCTTTTTCTTTTTGGTTCAAGGGAGAGGTATACAAACCTTTATATAATTCTTAAACTAAAGTATGAACTAATTAAGGTAATTGAATTGGGGAATAAATGAAGCCTGAATCAAATGGTGAATTGGGGAAGAACTAACACTCATTGAAAGGAACTGTATGCCTGATCCTTTTCAACAAGTTGGTGAAAGAATCCAAAACTAGAATCATTTAGAAGCAAGCATGATTTGGAGTAGATTGATCTTAACTATAAACATGGTCCAAATTGCCTAGAATAAGTAGGCATATGCGCTACATTTATGGAGGTGATTAGAATGTATCTTACAAGCTCGTTCTTAGAGTTTCATGCTTAAGTGATATGTGAACTTGATTGCTTCTATAGCCTTCTCTGAGCAACATAATTTTCTTATATTGTCGTATGTTATTACAAATACAACATCATAAATAACGCAGTCTGATTGTTGTGACACTCAAAATTTGTTCTTAAACTTGGAAGATTGTTATTTAGTAACTACAACTTTGGAATAAAGCATATAAGGAATTTCCTTTCTTACATATTCTATTTTCATTGTAGTAGCTTAAAACTAGATCTTCTTATCGTGTTTCTAATGGGAATGATAGTATCCTTTGCAAGAACAATTTCTTAGGCAACATTCCAAAAGTACTTTGAGAGTTTGGAAACTTAGAGCTTTTGAATTTAAGTCGTAATGCTTTGATTGGAAATATTCCTTTAGATTTGGAAAATATAGTAAACCTCAAAGACATGTAAGTCAATGGCTTATGTTGTTAGACCAAATATTCTTTTGTGTACCAATTGAGCACTTCATGACCATGCACCTTTGTTGTAACTTCTATCGCAGTATTCTCAGAGACAATAAACTTGAAGAAAACATTCCACCTAAACGTGGAAATCTTATTTCTCTTTGTGAGCTACAGTTGGACATAAATCAATTTTCTTTAACATGCCAATCTTATATTTTGTTAATAGTTTAGTTGCATTTTATTTAATCTGCCCAACCCTTTCTTCTTTCTTAATGTATTATATGATTTGGCTTTTATAACCCTATCGAACCATGATAATTTCATATTCTTTGCTAAAAAAATTTGAAATTAGATACTCAATTGATCTGATCTTTGGTTATCTCTTGGCATAAATTCTGTACTTATAACATGTGCAATAGGTGTTCAAGCTTTAACACAACAACATATGAGCACTCCACTGCAACTACAATGAATACTAGGTAATATTTCTTTCTACTATCAATGTAATATTGTTTCACATATTTTGGTTATAGTGATTGATTTTCACCCTAGGATTTCAAGTGCCAGGGTATAAATATCAACATTTGCACATTGCATATGCTGTCCTAAAAAATTTCCTTCCAATTCCACTCAAGTCTTTAATAGATATAAGAAGTGATGTGAATGATGGAGCTTGTTCTTGTATTATTGATGTCAATATTATGATCATAGTTAAATTATGTATTATCTTGATTGGATTGATTATATGTTATCATTTGCAGTGTCAGTTCATGTCGTTTGAAGTACCTAAAGAAAACTAATTTTTCGTTCAACTAGTTTCAAGGAGAAATCCCTGCTTGATTGGACTGATTTTGTTATATCATTTTTCGTGCCGGTGTGTGGTTTGAAATACCTGAAGAAAGATGATGTTTCCTTCAATTATTTTCAAAGAGAAATCCTTGATTGTCTGGATCACTTATGCTGCATGTAAGTATTGTAACTTTACTTGTAAACATTTTCTTGCTTCATGCTACTTTCTAGGTTGAATTAATATGCTGTTAATTCTGTCCTAGTTAGCTGCCTATTGTACCTCGGGTCAGTACCCTCTTGCTGTTGCTTATATCAAAAGCATTTTCTTGGTTTCACTATTAAGAGAAGTTTCCTTTATGTTTTGAAGATTTCATTTATGTCAATAGTAACCTTTCTTGAATTTGATAATACAGGTCAAGCTTCCATTGGAATTGTTTTCAAAATCAGATATTTCAGCATCAACTTTAGTAGAGATATTTATGTTTGGTGATTTTTGTGTATTTAAATTATTAGCATTATTGTATTTATAATTTTTATATAGTTATTATTTAAAGGGTGTTAGCTCAATGGAAGAGCACCTGCTTTACAAGTAGGAGGACGATGGTTCGATTCCATCGTGCCCTAACATGAACTAATCAGTGATATTGTAGTTAATGAGAATATGTGGGATTAAAGACATTTGCCTCTAGAGATAATATGTTTTTTTTCATCATATAGCTATTGTCTATATAGAGACAAATAAAATTGTCTTATAAGAGACAATAATATTGGTGATTTTTATTGTCTTACAAAGACAATTGTTTAAGACAATAATTTAAGACATTCACTTAAAGACAAGATTTAAGACAACACACAAGTTTTATTTTGTCTTAAATTAAGACAGTTTACTAAAAAAATGTCTCAAATATTGTCTTAAACCCCTCTTTATGTAGTAGTGCCGGGATCCATTATTCTTTGATGAAAACCATTATTCTTTGATGCATTTTCATGTCCTATTTTGGTTTAGATTCTAATAGAGATAACAACGCCAAAGAATTTGGTTTTAAACCTGTTAATGGCAATTTGAACAAATCCATTTTATGCAAATCTTGCAATCATGGTATGTCATTGGAAGCCATATTTTCAAATTGTTGCAGAGCTTGGAAATTTTAATATGCCGAATATATTCAGTTGTTTTAATTTTTAGAGTGTTTTATCCATCTCATTAGTATGTTTTTTTCCTTCTTCTTTTAATTAGATTTTCACTCATTACATTAGAATGAATATCCTCTATCTGTTTATACATGTTGAACTCCATGAAGCCTACACCAAAGAATGTCTGTTGAAAGCAACAAATTAGTTAGATTTTGTGTTGAAAATTAAATTATGAGTCAACAGTTAAAATAATGATGCCCATACATATCCTCAACAAATCTGTAAAGTTTCAACACACCGTCCTTTGGTCTGGGTCAGAGGAAAAGAAACACCTTCCGCTGGTCTGTTGGGATAAGGTTTGTCTTCCCAACTCCCTGGGGGGCTTGGGTTTAAGAAAAATCTGCAACCTTAATAGAGCTCTGCTATCTAAAATGGCGTGGAACCTAGTTCAGGGAGCTGCTGATTGGTGTAAAATCATGGAAGCTAAGTATCTGGATGGGGCCGCTACTGTAAACTCTTCATGGTGCAGGGCCACCCGGGGGGCTCAAAAATCTAGAATAGTATTCTCAAATGTAGAGGTATCATGGAAAAGGGGACCATTTTGGTTGTTGGGTAATGGTAGGGAGATCAGGTTTTTGGATGACCCCTGGTTGCCGGACACCATTCTTGGGATCTTTCAATTCTTTCAGCCAAGGAACATTCTGACCCTTGGTATTGGTTCTCTGGTCTCCAATTTCATCTCTAATGGGAAGTGGATTGACCTCCTCGCACATCTTCAAGGTAGACCAGACCTAACCAACCTAGCCACCAAACTCAGTGATTTGTTGCATTCAGTCTGCATTCCTATCATAGACCGACCTGATAGATTATTATGGAGACACACTAAACATGACGAGTTTTCTTTCAAATCGGCATATGGTCTACTCATCAATGACAATGCTGACACTTCTTATTGGAGGAAGGTTTGGTAGCCCCAGTTAATCCTAAAGTTAACATCTTTTGGTGGACAATGCGCCATGGGAAAATCCTCACCCTTGATAATTTGGTCAAAAGAGGGTTTAGCCTTGCTAACATATGTTGGCTTTGCAGGAAAGCAGAGGAAACTACTAACCATATCATGCTTCAATGTGAATTCGCTGAAGGGATATGGCAGGAGATCCTCTCTAGACTCAACCTTCCTTGGGTTTCAAACCATAGCATCTAGGATATGCTACTTGAATGGCACTCTCCTTCACAACGCCCACTGATAAAACTCTTGTGAAACCAAATTCCCCCCATATTCTGTTGGGTAATTTGGAAGGAGAAAAATAACAGGATATTCAGAGATAAGGAACTCACTATAAAGGAGGTCTACTATCTTGGGTATAAAATTTAATAGGAAAATTTGCTGGTGGGAAGTAGGAAAAGCCCAAATCTTCCTCCACCCCACTGATTTTGACTGGAAGATTGCTAAAGATTGGGGAATGGGTAAGGGGCTTGCCATATTTGACAACACTAAACTTAGATCTAGAAAGGAGATTGTTTGGGATCCCCCTTAGGCCTCCTAGCACATGCTTAATTTTGATGGGTGTGTCTAGGGCAGGCTACAAGCTGGAGGGGGAATCATACGGGATCACTTGGGGAGAATGGTGGTTGCTTATGTTGGTCCCCTCATTGACCAATCGGATAACCAGGCAGATGGTATGACTCTCTTAATTTTTCTCTTAACTTGGGCTGCACTAGGATTGAAATTGAAGGGGATTCCATGATTATTGTTGAGGCTATTGGTGGAAACTTCCAGGCTGGTTAGAGAGTTAACCCTATCCTGTCTGATATAAAAGGTCTGATAGGTCATTTTAGTAAGACCACTATAAAACATATCTATAGGGAAGGGAATTCGGTTTCTGATTCTATGGCTGCTGTAGGATTGCAGATGGATGGTTTAGGATGCTGTAGAGCTATTACTCAGCTACCGAAGAATATTCAGGTCATGCTTAAGCAGGAAATGAGAGGTGCCAATAATAAAATTCAAAATGTTTAAAAATCAAAGGTTGTTTTGGGATCTAAATGATGGACCTAAGGGCTCTATCCATTTCAAATTTGTTGTAAATTTCAATTGGAAATGTCACGTGGCCTCTACTAGTGGGTTCCCCAATTCCTTTTGGCAGTGGATGTGGTCTGCTAGCGTCATTTTTCCCATAAAGTACCATGATGTCTTTAAGTGACATTTGAAGCAAGTGAAATTTATGGAGAATAATAAAAGATTTTGCGAGGATTTCATTGATGGCGATTATGATTTACAGCGCTACTCCCATGGGTTAACTCCAGTGGCATCTTTGGCGGTGTTTTTTGAGGCTAATTGCAATTATTATCGCAGTTGACTCATGAAATGACAAAAGTTTAGGGATAAGATATAATTTTAACTTTTACATTTCACGCAACTACTCTACTCTGGATTTCTTCTATGGTTTGGTTGGGTACTATGAATTGGAGGGTTTCTGGTCTAGCTGGCCTTGAAACAAAGTTTTTTTTTGGGTGTGGGTTGTGCTTAAGAGCTATGTGAATATGGGTGGTGATCGAAATAGAATCAAACCTGATAAGATTGAGGGTGCTGATTGAAATAGAATTGAACTTGATAAGTGGTGATAAAAAAAGAATGCATAATTTCCTTATTCTTACAAGTTACAGTTCAACAACACCAATAACACTACTGAATATGAAGCACTGTTGTTGGGTATTGATGTTGCACAAAGTAAAGGGATTATGAACTTTCATGCTAAAGGTGATGTTGAGCTCATGGCATGTCAGGCTAGAAATTGATACCAAACAAAGAATGAGTGACTTAAGCATTATAGGAATCTGGTATGGGATTACAAAGAGTTATTTGATGCTTTCAATATCTCTACAGTTTCTAGAGAATTCAATGATAAATTTGATTCTCTCACAACTTTAGCAACACTTTTGATACCTCATAACGAGTTTGATCAAGATAGATATACTATTCAGTTATTTTATTGTCCTAGTGATCCAGATAACTCAGATCATTGGCAAGTTTTCAATGATGATCAACAAATCATTAATTTTCTGGAGACAGGATAAATTTAATGAGTTGTTCTTTGATGGAAGCAGTTCTTCCCCTTGATAGGATACATCTGGGAAAACTCCAGAGACAAGTACGAAAGTTATTCAGCTTAAGGGTATTAAAATTTCCAAAGGTTTGGTTTCTTTGGAATGATTGTTTGACAAATATGATCATTATGTTAAAAATCAACAAGAGGCTGGGTCAAGTTCAATTATGGAATATGATAAATACAATCTTGGTCAAGTTCCATTATGGAATATGATAAATACTCAATTTTTGCACGAGTACATTGATGTCCTGGCCTATTCTTATGATGATCTGAAGTCTTTCCGTCCAAAGGTGGTACAACATGATATCCCTCTCAAGAAAGGTGTTGTTCCTTTCAGGCAGAAGCAATTCCAATATAATCTAAAGCTCTCTGGCACTATCTTATCAGAAATCTAGAAGATGCTTGATGCCAGGATCATTTTTTCCATTCAACATTCAATGTGGGTAGCCAACATTGTTCCACTTCGTAAGCAGAATGGTGAGATTTTCATTTGCGTAGATTTTTGCAATTTGAATCAAGCATCATTAAAGGATAATTATTTATTGCCAATAATGGATCATGTAGTACAAACCGTGATTGGCTCTCAGATGTTGTCTATGTTGGATGGTTTTTCTGGTTATAACCAGATTGATGTCAGGGAAAAAGATCATTATAAAAAAAATGTTTATAACCCCATGAGGTACTTTTGCTTATAATAGTTCATGCCTATTAGATTGATAAATGTCAGTGCTACATTCCAATGTGCCAAGGACTTAGCATTTCATGACATTAAGGATAAGTTCATCATAGTTTATCTTGATGATATCACTATCTATTCTAAGCATCGTCAAGATCACTTCTCACATATTTATCAAGTGCTGGAAAGGTGTTGTCGACATGGGATTTCCCTGAATCCTAAGAAGTCCATTTTTTGAATTACAGAAGGTAAAATTCTAGGGCACATCATGTCTAAGGAGGGTATCAAAATTGATCTAGAACGGGTCAAGTCTATTCAAAACCTCTCTTTTCCCACCAGTAAGACTTTGGTTCATTCATTCTTTGAGAAAGTAAACTTTCTAAGAAGGTGTGTTCCTGATTTTGCTGAAAAGACTCATCATTTCTGGGTGATACCACAATAGTGGGTTACACTTTTTTGCTTAAACAGACATTGAAGTCTACATTTTGAGAAAAATGTTCACATTCGGATGCATATTGCCATTAAACTATTTGAAATCGGAAGATAAAGTAAACTAGAGTCTTTTAGGATTTTCTGTCTAAATTCTAAATATATTTTTTTAATTGATTTTAATGGTTTTTTTTTTCTCCCACTAGAACTGCTATGTTGCTGAAAACGTTATTTTCAAAAAGGTACAATGACTTCGTACAACATAACCTTTTTTCTAAAATAGATATCAACGCGCTTCTTTAAAATTTGGTTTTGTAACATCCATACGGAGGGCATGCAATTGTTTTGATGACATTATCAAGATTATTGCATATTTTATGAATGTTTGAAGTAGAGTAAACCGTAATTGTGACATACGTTGACTGCGTAGCTGATAACTTGTTGTGTATTTATCAAAATTCAATTATTATTTTTTTGATAGAAAGAAGAATCAAAGCTGGAGGGCACTGTTATTTTTCAAATTTTTTTTTCTCTTTTCTACTATTTTTCATTGAACGTCAAACCTGGAAGTTTATATTGGATAAAAAACCTACATCCGATGCACGTCAAAATACATA
>MU226874.1:2158551-2189940 GCA_018584345.1 Thuja plicata | reverse complement strand
AAATAGTCAAAGTTATGAAAAGTAACATTTTCTCTTAAGCATAAATTTTTGTTTTATTTATTTTCTTAAGAAATTTTGAGAATTTAAATCTACTATTGGATCAATTGAATTATGTTAATTGGTTTATATTTGAATACAACTTCAATATTGAATGTTTTAAAAAGTAACAGTTTCTCTTAAGCAGGAATATGCTTTTTTTAATTTATTTTGTGAGAAAATTTTAGAATATGAATATATTATTCCTTCAAATGGGTTTTATTTGTTAGTTTATCTTTGAATTCATCTTTAATGTTTAATGTTATGGAAAAAGTAAAACTTTAGCTCTATTGTTCCTAAGAGTCTTATACCAAAAGAAGGAATTAAGAAGTTTCACAAGTATGGGACTTGTTGCACCTTGTGAAATAACCTCTAGTATTTTATAAGTCAAATATTTAGATTAATGGGTTTGGAAAGGGGAAATAATTTTTTTTATTAAAGTAGGAACTAGGCTAAGGGGGCCTGATGTGCAAATAAAAAACTTTTGAAACAATCTTAGAACATTTTAAACTCTTCACTCTTAAGAAGCCAGTATGGTGCACCATACACCTTTCATTCTTGGAAAAGGGAATAAAATACATGAAGTGACAAGAACATTAACTATAGTGTTCAGATGCCAACCATTGGAAGCACTTGTAGGGATCTAAATAAAGGCACACATTTTCCAATTTGGGATGTACCTTGTTGAAAGGGAGACCCCATGCAGTAAAAAACCTTCTAGGTAACAAGACATAATGTACAAAACTTAAATCCTTTACAAAATAGTTCCTACAAGGGCCTAGTAATAATGCATACACTCTAGGCTTCACAATATTTTTTAGTTAAGGTAACGACGGGTTTTGAAGGGGCCCCAAAACCCTTTACATTGAAACAAAAATATAAGCAGGAAGAAACAAGAAAGACAACAAGCTATCAAGCATGACAACACTCAGAGAAAGGACTAACAACCAAAAAGAACAAAGAATTCAGACTAAGAAAAAAAGAATAGAAAAAATCTCCCAGCAGTCAATGATAAAAAAAAATTCAAACACCCAACAGATTCCAGCCAAACAACTAAACATTTTCCATCTGGTCTTCCAGTGTCTGGACTTCAACCATCTAAAGTTCGAGGCACTAGATTGAATCCTTCAGCTTGGTAATATCATTTTCTTGGATGTCAGTCTTCCTTTTAATGCTTGATCATGTCCTAGTACTAGGACCAGACATCTAAATCTCTTGGACATCTTCATTCTCTGTCTTGACCTTATCACTATAGTTACTTTCAAGGAGATTATACAGAGAATTCATATTATCCACTGAATTTTTCATCCAATTTTGCTAATGTTGGCAAGATTCTTCAGAAGAACTTTGTTCTTGTTTATCTTATCATTGAATTGTTTAAGCCTGTTATCAATTAGATTACTTATCTTATTATCCATGTTGTTAGCCTTATCAGAAACATCCTTACCTTGTTGATACATAATAGAGTCATTTTGCATTTTGTCCACTATATCCTCCAGCAAAGAAATTCTATCTTCCATACTTTTATGGGTAGCTTTCATCTAGTTCATGTCTTCCTGAATCCACTTGCCCATAGTGTAGTTAGTTTCCGCTTTGTTTTTAACCATTTGAAGAAAATTAAAAGAAGCCCTCCTTTTAACATTGACATCCATCTCATGAATCTCATCATCGAGACTTCTATTTTTCTAATCACTCTTCACCTCTCCTTTATCACTCAAGGTATCGTGGCTATGCTCTTCATTGACATTTTTATTAGTTTCTTCATCAGGGATAGTGATATCTTCTTCATTCATCCCAGAATCATCCCTTTGATCCTCCATTCTATTATGACACTCTTGGTTTTGCTCCTCCATCTCAATAGTTTTACCCTCACTATTCTGATTATGGGTATTCTTATCCCCTGACTCCCTGTAAAAATCCTAGTTTTCATGATCCTGCACCTTGTTCACCTCAATATTTGCTATGGTATCCTCAATGTGGGTGTTGTTTCTATTCTCAGTATCAACCATGTTCTCAGTCTTCTGGTCATCCGCTATCTGGCCTTTACCCTCAAACTACTCAACTTTTGTATTTTTATTATTCTCATTTTTGCCTGGGTTTATCATGAAACCCTCATCCTCAGAGGAGACCTCCTCCTCTTCATTGTCTGTCTTCATACCCTCAATATCATCATAGATAGATAAGGAAATATCAGGCTCAATAGGGCTATTATGGATTTTTTTTCCTTTTGGCTTACTAGGGCTCTTACTAGTAGGTGTGTTTTTCCTTTTACCTAGTTCAATACTCTTGGCGATAGGATCAGGGATATGATCTTTAACATAGTCCATTATCAGCAATATAAGACCTTCATGAAGAACAGGGGAAGACTTTTCCCTATGATCAAGTATGCTCTAGTTGAGTGAGCTTAACAGAAAGAAAGGAAAATAGACCCTAATATCATGGCGAAAATGATTTGCCAAGACAAAATGATAGTTATATACCTTGGAAAATCTGCCATCCAGAGTAAAGTATTCCATGATTGCCCTTATCACAAACACCCAAATGTGTTTAATGTTAGACAAATTAATGTAGTCCAACTTGCTCTTCACCAACATTGCCCTTTCCTCATTAGTTTTAGGGAATTTTTTGTACACTTTGTTGCCCTCTTTTTTATCTTTTATAGATTTCATTCCCTCCAAAGGAAGGTCCATGATATCAGCAAGACAATCCAGAGTAAGCTTAACAGATTTTCCAAGGATATTCACCTTACCATTATCCTACCCATTGATGAAGGCCTTCATAATATCTTTGTTGTTACCATGAAGGTGATTCATGTATCTATGGACTTTTCCCTTCTTGAGGATGCTCCACACTTCTTTTTCATTCCTCCAACTGCACACCATAGGTTCTTCTCTCTTCAGATCACTACCCATATCTTCAGTCTCTTTTGTCTTTGTGTAATCTCCTTCGCTCTTCTATTTCATACCAGAACTCCACAGACAATAGTTATAGATTTTAGCAATCATAGAGTTATTAATGAAAACCCAGTTAATTTGCATATAAGATAAGTAAACACAAATGCTGCCTATTCTAAGGTAGAAGGTCGTCACCGTACTCTAGGTAATTTCATCATTAATTAGAATGATTAATGCAAAAAATTTCACCTATTTTGTGATTGATCTTATCATAATTAAGCAATTATTCCACCTCATCATTGATTTTAGTGTTCCCATGCCACTTGAGAGTGATGTCATTTTTAGCTCCCAAATTAGCAAGGCTATCTGCCACTTGGTTGGTTTCCCTTAAATTATGAGTAGCATGGAAAAAAGAGAAATTCCAAGCAATAATTTTTATCTTATCGATAATGTGTTCAATTGTCTAGGATTCCTTACAAGTGCCTTTAATATTATTGATAATATTTAAATAATATCCTTCCAGCTAGAATTTTTATATCCCATTTCTTCTGCCAGCATAATAATGTTGAGTGCTTCCATAGCCTCTGACCTATGATTGGATTGAGTTCCCAAAGGGGCAGCAATAGCACCAACATAGTTGTAATAATGGTCTATAATTATGCCTCCACCTCCAGCAACTCCTGGGTTGCCTTTCGCAGCTCCATCAAAATTAGCTTTTACCCAATCTTCAGGAGGGGAGCTCCAGGAAGCCATAGATCTCAGATTGTTAGGATTTGAGTCTCTGATTTTCCTATCATTTTCCCTTTTATTGATATTAAGTTTTGATTTAGCATAGTTAAATTTTTCCTCCAGTGCTTTACATATCTAGTTACCAATCACTTCGGGAGAAGCCAACCTATCTCTGAAAATTCTATTATTGCATTCTTTCTAGATACTCTAGCAGAAATGAGGAGGAATGAGAAGCTAGAAATAGTTGTCCATAAGCTTCTTTGGTGGGTAACTCCATTGGGAGACAAAGTCCTGCCAAGAAGAAGGAAAACACTAGCATAGATTCCATTTTTGGAAAATAATATCCCACACTTTGCGAGTAAAAGGGAAATGAAGCATAATGTGATCATAGGATTCTGCATTTTCATAGCAGAGATTGCACCTATTTACCATATAAATCCCTTTTCTAGACAAATTGTCAAGGGTCATAGGTTTGTTTTGAATCAGGAGCCAAAAGAAGAAGTTAATTTTAGGTATAATAAATTTATACCAAACAAAGGAACAAGGAGGCCTTTCATCTCTTTGAGTGATGAGGTGATTTGCAGAAGCTAGAGTGTATTTACCATCTAACGAGGGATTCCAAAAAATGGAGTCTTGGATGCTCTCTTTAATATACCAAGTTTGTAGATCTTGCTGGACAGAAATAAATATGATATCAATTTCTCCCGGATTCTTCCATTTATTGTCCTGCCAGTAGTCAACTACTTTAGAACCAATATTTTCTTTGCATCTCTTGATGCATTGCTTCCAATTAGTGTTTCTAGAAAGAGGCTAAGGTTGAATCCATTCATCATCCTAGAAATAAATTCTTCTACCATCTCCAAGCTTCCATCTTTTTCCTTTAACTATAAGCTCTTTACTGGAATTTATACTATTCCATATGTAGGATCCATTAGTGCAATTGTCATCACCTATAAAATCCTCCAAGGTATTGTAGATGAAAAGGTACTTAATTTTAATTATGCAGTTCCATTCCTTTTGATCACCATAAATTCTCCATAGCTATTTAGCCATGAGGGCTTGCTTCATATTTTTGATGGTTCTCAGCCCAAGACCTTCTTGTTTTTTAGGCTTGCACACTTTCTCCCAAGAGACTAGGCAAAGTCTTTTCTTTTCTTCCACCCCAAACCAAAGGAATTTTTTTGAATTTTCTCAAACTCCATAGAAATTTTGTGAGGAATTTTAAACAAGCTCATAGCATAGACAGGAAGATTTTGAAGAGTTGATTTCAGAAGTTGGATCTTTCTTGCATTGCTTAGGAGAGCCCCTTTCCAACCTGCAAGCTTATTGTTGTATCTGTCAATTAATTTATACCATAAGATTTCAGGAGGAATGACACAAAGGGGGAGACCTAAATAAGAAGAAGGAAGCTTCCCTATAGAGAAACCAATAATGTTTGGCATTTTCTTTTGTCTTTCTGCTGGAGTGTTTATGAAGAATATGGAAGTTTTATTCCAATCTATTAATTGGCCAGTAGCTGAGGTATATATAGTGAGGCCTTTCTAAAGATTTTTAGCTTCTTTTATAGTCAAATCTCACATTAAGAGAGTATCATCAAAAAATTGCTCATGGGAGTAGATAAGTCTTGCCGAAGAAGGAGTATGCCCTTTATATCCCTTTTTTCCACCATACTTTGGATGTACCTCCCCAAACATTCAACAAGAATAGCAAAGAGGATGGGAGATATGGGATCTCCTTGTCTTAGACCTTTGGAAGGTTTAAAGGAGGAAGATCCCCAATTCATAATAATATAAGAGGACATAGTAGTAAAAAGTTGCATAATAATTTTAATAATTTCCTTGCTAAATCCGAAAGCATTCAGCACCTTACTCAGGAAGTGCCAGTCAACTCTATCATATGCCTTAGAGAGGTCTAGCTTCATCATAAAGCCCTATTCTTTTTCCAGAGAGTGGAGATTCTCATGAGCCACAATAATTGAATCAAGGATTTGTCTCCCAGGAACAAAGCCATTTTGCTAGGGGGAAATTAGAGATGGGAGAATTTTAAGCATTCTAGAAGTAATCACTTTAGAAATAATCTTGTAAAGAGAATTACACAAGCTGATAGGTCTAAATTCCTCCATAGTATTAGCTCTAGGTTTCTTAGGAATAAGGACCAAGAAAGTAGCATTTAATTCCCTGAGGAGACATTTAGTCCCAAAGAATTCTTTAACCACATCCTGAACATCTTGTCCAACAATCTCCAAGAACTGCTGGAAGAAAAGCATAGGAAAACCATTAGGACCTGGTGATTTTTCTCCTTCAAAGGAAAAGATAACATTCTTGATTTCATTGTTCGAGGGAATAGATCTAAGAATTTTGTTAGAATGATTCTCAATAATTTTAGGAATAACTGCTAATATTTTGTCCTGATTAGATCTATTCAACTCTTTCTCCCATGTCAAAAGATCTGAAAAATAATTTAAAATCTCTGATATAGTTTCTTCCTCCTTCCGAATAGTTTTTCCTTTTGAGTGAAGATTAGTAATCCTATTAATAGCTTTATGTTTCATGGCTATCATATGGAAAAATCTGGTATTTTTATCCCCATCTTTAAGCCAGAGAGCTCAAAATCTCTGTCTCCAAAATGATTCCTCCTTAGTGATAACATTGTGGTAATCCGCCAACAATTTATTTTTCTTTGTTCTAGTTCCTTCGAGAGACCCTCCTTCTGAATACTATTCTAGATTTCCTTGATTTCATTCTGCAAATTCCCTTTTGAAAGAGATATGTCCCCAAAAACATCTTTATTCCATTTTTTTAGATTGTTTTTGATATTGTTTAGTTTCTTAGTCGTTCTATACATTGCTCCCCCTTCAATAGTAGGATTCCACCATTCCTATATATTAGCTTTTAAGTTAGCGTGAGATAACCACATTGTTTCAAATCTAAAAGGAATATTTTTTCTGCCATTAATCTTATTAATATTCAGAGATATAGGATAGTGGTCAGAACCAACCTAGAGTTTTGCAAAAAGAGTACAATAGTAACTTTTCAACTAGTCAGAGGTTAACAAAACTCTATCCAATTTGACTTGGATCAGGTCTTTTCCTAAATTCCTATGCATCTTTTCAACCAAGTATAGTTAATACCTTCAAGATCAATGTCTAATAGGGCTTCCTCACTAATGAATTCCATAAGATCAGATCTGCTGTCAATTTGAGAAATATTTCCTCCCTTTTTTTCTTCAATTTTAAGGGGAGTATTGAAATCTCCCATAATCATCTAGCAATCTTCTGGGTTGTTCTTGCAGATATCTTTCAATCTCTCCATATAATTTTTCCTCCCACCTCAGTATTAGGTGCATAAACATTGATAAGATTCCAGCTGAGATTCTCCTTGAGATACTTAATATTAACCACTAAAATGTTCTTTTCACTAATAATCAACTTAAACATAACATTTTTAGTATTCCAAAATATTCCTATTCCAATCGAGGCTCCCTCCGAGTCACCTCCAATAATACCATAGTCTTTTGCAATATGCATCTTTTTGAGTTTCTCCTTGGTCATCTTAGTTTATTGGATAAGTAAAATATCTGGTTTTCTATCTCATATCATGTTCCTAAGAACCTCCTATTTATGGAGGCTATTAATCCCTCTTATGTTCCATGAGATAACTTTCATTTTAAAATCTTGGGGAACATATCTCATGGATGGTTCTTTGTTTACCATCTGTTATATTCTACTTTGCTTCATTCTCTATTTTCTTCTTCTGTGATTCCCTGCCTTTTTTGCTTTTGGGAATGCCCACATCTGCCTTAAGTTGTCTTCTAGTTTGAACTCACCCTTGAGTGATAATTTTTTTTTTCCCCAGAGTCACACAATAAAGAGCTGTTTTGATCATCCTTCTTGCTTAATTTTTTGTTAAAACTTTTATTTTTCTTAATTTGTGACCAAGGAGCTTCTTGATTCTCAGAGTATTTTTCTGGATTCAGATTTATCTCAATGCTTTCTTCACTGCATAGAGCTGATATAGGGGAGAGGGAATCTTCATCACTTTATTCTAAGTAATGTTCTTGCTCCTCATTTCCCCCAAAGGTGGGGGATACCCTTGAGTTGGAGAAACCATCCAACTCTTTCATCGTATTGGCTTTATTGATGTCTTCTGGTTCTTTCTCATTAGGCATCCCCTACTTAATATCTTCTGGTTCTTTCTCTTTAGGCTTCCCCTGCTCACTACTTCCTTCCAATCCATTATTTGTATTGGTTTTATTGATTTCCTCTGGTTCCTTCTCTTTATGTTTCCCTTGCTCAATACTGGATTCTTTATTTGTTTCATGGTCTGTTTTGTCTTTTATCAAACTGATTATATTTTTAGGAATCTATGATTCCTCTGGTACATTACTGATTAAGGTGTCTATGTTATCATGTTGACCTTGATAATCTTTTCCAGCATATTTTTCATTAGGGTTTACCTTCTACTTCCAAATCTTTTTAGGTTCTCTTTTATGATCTATTTCACTTTTTTGATCTACTTTTTCTTTTTGTTTTTTCAAAGGACATTGTTTAGCTCAATGACTAGATTTTTTACAAGTAAAACAAGAAAAAGGGAATGATTCATATTTAATATCTTGGATGTACTTACCCAATTTGGAACAAAAGGTAATGACCTCCAGCAGATCCATTTTTTGGTGGATTTTCACACAGATTCTCGCATAGACTAGTCTAGATCTTGCAGCTGTCATCAGATCTATCAAAAGAAGCTCCCCAAAAGTGCTTTCTAACCCAACCAGAACATCCTTGTGCCAATATTCCATCGAAATACTAGGTAATCTCACCTAGATAGGGGCAGACTCAAATATTTCAGCATTGAGATCAAGATTTCTAACCCATTTTTGGAGAGCCAGTGATGATTTGCCAAATATTCAGGGTCCTACACACAACACTTTTTTATAGATCTTCATTATTTGAGAATAGAAAAAAAAAAAAAACCCTTTTAGCATTGCTAAAATGTCCACCTATCCTTTGAGTTTCCATTTACAGTAAGTAAACTCCTTGACTAGCTTAATATTGGGTCTTATTCCTGTGAACTTTCCTACCAACGTAAGAGCCATTGTAGAAATAGTATGCTCCATAAGAGGATCAGGAATAGAAATACCATAATACTTAGTGTTTGGGTCTGATGTATTGTTGATACTCAGGAAAGAATATTTTCCTATTGGTTTAATTCCAAATAACGACGACCAGCTTCCTTTCAAGGTATTCCTATTAGAATCTTGATCACTTTTTTCTGCTGCATCACTTTTGGGTCTTTCTCCTAGCCCACCATCTTGATAAGGGGGGGGAAAGCCATCTTACAAATCTTGAGTGGAGCCCTCATCTATTGATCCTCCTATAGTTTTTTGATCTCCTACAGCTGTAGAAACCCTGTTTCCTCTAGCATCACTTTTCATGCCTTCAATGATATTCGAATTCCCTCCCGCTCTAGCTCTGACTTCCGCTCCACTCGCTCCCATTATTCATTATCCATATCAAGGCTTCACAATAGTTAATAATTTGACTATAATTGATACAATTCATCTTATGTTTTAAAGCCATGTACAAGGGTAAAAAGCATACATGATCCACAAATTTTCAAGATAACTAGAAGAAAAAGAGACCAATGTTAGTAAATCTAGAATGTGGTATAAATATTAGTAGCATGGAACACATTTATTATAAGTAAAAGAAAGACAACTACTTTATAGTCTTAGTACTTTATTAAGAGAAAATATGCTAATGCCAAAAAATACGTCATGCATTACAAATGTTTTTCATTAGGGTAAAACAAGACTTTAAGGGACCTTGAAATTACTTATGAAAAAGACAACCAACCCATAAAAATTAGATGCTAGGGTTATCCTACAATAATGGGTTACAAATTTTCCCTGAACAAAAAATACACAGTCATTGAAGCCACATAAACAAGGCCTTCGATCAAAGTAGGCCCTTGTATTAAATTGCCATGGCATTTTTGATCGAAGCCCCATGTGTCATAGGCTTTGATCGAAACTATGATATAGGGGACCTCGATCGAAGGGAATTTTTGATCAAAGCCTCCTTTAACAACATTTTTTAGAATTGATTTAAAATCCCAAGGTGATAGTTATTTTTTCACTTTCAAATGTAGTTCTCTGGGATCCAAAGTGCTTATACAGAACCCTCTTCGTTGTGGATACAATTTTCAACTATAATTGTGCTACATCACCCTACACATTGGCACAAGAATACTAGGTATGTACTAAATTCATGTTTTCTTTGTTATTTTTTCTTCTATGTTGCATGTATATTTTAATTTTTTACTCTATTTTTGATAGAAAAAGCAGCAAGAGGGTGTTGGCCCTTAGAACAAAGGACTAGAAGCACATTAACAACATATTAATGGAACTAGTCAAAGCAGTTATAGCATATTAACAACATAAACACCAAATCTAACTCTGCCCCTATCAAAAACATAAATCACTATACTAATGCACATGATTAAACTAGAGTACTTAAGATGAACAGTATTAGAAAAAGTAGTAGTTATAAGCCACGCAGGGCTGCACAAAAATAAATAAAACTACCATTATCCCAAACCACAAAATAGGGGAACCGAGGGCCAAGCCTAGCCAAAATTAACCAACACATGGACACCAGAGATTAGTTCTTCCCACCTAGCTGTTTAGACAACAGGGTCCTTTCCCACTCCTCTTGTAGAAATAGGAACAGGTCTTTGTTGTCCTCATCCACTTCCAACCTGCTGCCCACCAGCTTTTCCTACACATTACAGAGGGTCGTAGCTGAAGCATGCATGACGTTCAGGGTAAATTTCTTGGTCCTCATGCAATGGTTTGTTAGGTACTACATATTCTTCTCAATCTCCACAATATCCTTGTCCAAATTTGAGAACCTTCTTTTAAGGGTGCCAGTAAATTTTTTCTTGTCCTCCATGGCTGTGGTATGGGGCTTATCCTGAGGTTCCTGAGTAGGAATCAGGGGTGGGGTAGGGTTATTAGGGGTTTCCATGGTTTGCTGGAGGCTGGATAGAGGAGTGTTACTAGTCCTAGGGGGACTCATATAGCCCTACGAGGAACCATTCTTGGACTGAGTGGAGTGGGAGTCATTTCCAAATAGGGAAAGCTCTTTAGAGGTCATTTCCATCATCCTAATTTTACACCATTCCTTGTCAATTCTATTCAACCTCGAGAAACCTGAGCCACTCAAGTCCACCTCTAGCTTGACCTGGCTCTCCATCATTTTTATTTTTTTGGGCCTCTTTCCCCTCTTTGTACTCCACAGACTCAGAGACATAGGACTCATCCTGGCCCTAATTCTTACTAAGAGGGTTTTTAAAACTTTTTTTGTGAGTTGTACCTTTTTTATCGGCCATCAAAAGCTCCTGGGTGATACAGAGGGATTGGGAGGAGGAATGGGTGGTCTTTTCAGTTTTGGCCATGGGCTCCTCTTGGGGCATCATCTGGATAATCAGAGGGGGTTGGGGTGCCAGGTAGATAGCTTTGTGAAACTAGTAGAGGCAGAGGCGGAGGCCTTGATGGAGGATAGCTCTATCAGGGTTGTCTTAAATGTCGAGGACATTACTCTCTATGGAGTGTAGAAGATAGAAAGGTATAGAAATCAAATCCTTGTTCCTAATATGATTCAAGAATAGAAAGTGGTAGTTGTAAAACACAGTAAACTTACCTTCTAGCATGAAGTACTTCATCACAATTAGACAAATTTTTGGCCAGAAGTCCAGCAGCTCATCCCAGTTGAAACCTGCATGTTTTCTCACCGGTAGCTCACCATCCTTAAAAAAAATTTGAGGCTAGTAGGGTCGGCAGTCTGACTGGTCTTTTTGTATATTCTCCCCACCATAGGGAGCCCCATCACCTTGGCTATGACCTCTTCATTTAGCTGGAAGTGGATGCCCCCAATCGAGACACTCCTGTTGTTCCAAGAAGAGACAAACTATTTAGAAAGTCTCTCATCATGTAATCCTTTCATTCTTTCCATGAAACCCCATATCCCAATTTCTTTACAATAATGAGTCACCAATGCATCAGAGGTGAAAGCCTCATCAATGTTATCAGGCTCAATGCGGAGAATTTTGCCTCCCATTTCAAGGGTCTGCTCTTCCTGTGCTAGAATATCTTTGAAATCTAAGAGCCAAGCATTTTTGTAGTCCATAAAAAACCACTTGTTTTCATAAAGCCTTTCCAAGGAAAGCTTATACATAAAATGCTGGTCTTGGAAATTTTGGAAAATGGGCTCCGTACCGCCAAATCTAATGATCTCCAGGTGCCATTAATAGAAATAATAGTATTAATACCAAGGATAGCCAGAAAAACCCTTTGATTCAGAAAACTCTTACTACACACGTTCAAAAGGTAATGATAATTATTTATGGGAATTTGAATTCTCCTTTTCATAATTATAAAAATACCTGAACACGCTAGCACATGATTGAGTAAGTAATTGTAATGAATATGAAAGCCTGACACATTTAAATAGTAATATTCATTTCTCCCATGATGAGTTGCTGAGTTATTGGAGGTAAGTCACTAATCACCCTCCAACTATTGAGTTTGATTTGTTTTAGGCCAATTGTTTCCATTGAGTCAGCAATCGAATTCCCCTCTCTATATATGTGACCTACAATCATGCACTGGAAGCTATTGAGAAGCTTGCAGATCTCCATAATGATAGGTCTATCATGCCATCCTACACTAGCACCATCATTCACAGCCTCAACAAACACTTTGCAATCCCCCTCAATTTCTAGCTATCTAAGCTTCATTTGTTTCACAAATTTAATCCCCCAGAGAAGGGTCGTTCCTTCTACCTAGGTGATAGTTTAGTTATTTATAGGTCCAACATAATCCAATAGGAAAGTGCCATTGTGATCTCTTAGCACACCGCCCCCTCCATGACCAAGATTATTTACCACCCCATCAAAGTTTAATTTTGCCCATGCTCTATAAGGGCCGATCCATCTGGTAGCATTTCTAGCTATCCTTTTTGCATCATCAAACCTAGAGAACCCATCTAGGAGGTTCTAGTTGTCAGCAATTCTAACTTCCTAGGTAGTAGGCAAACAAGAGGGGGGCTTCCATTTAGCCATCCTGGCATTCTCACACAGGAGCTTAGTTCCCATATGGAGACAGTTCTCAGGTTGGTTACTATTTTCTCTGAAAATCCTATTGTTCCTTTCCTTCCAAATGTTCTAGCATATGTGAGGGGGAAGCATATGCCAGTGGAGTTGGAGTAGGGGGTGATTGGAAGGATACCTCCATTTGTTAAATTGATGTACTTCTCTGCCCAGGGCCCACAAGATACCCAATTTTCTAATAATCCCTTGCCAAATGCTGGTGGCATAGTCACAGTGGATGAAAAGATGGTTTACAGTTTCTTCCTCCTTACATAGGGCATATTTTTTTTCCATGGAGAAGCCTCTCTTTATGAGATTATCTTTGGTTAGGACCTTACCATGCATTAAAGTCCACCAGAAAAAATTTATTTTTGGTGCGAGCTGAGGGATCCACACCTTCTTTTAGTCTCCTGGGTTACTCTCCTCCTTCAGAAGCAAGTTGTAAGTGGATTTAACAGAAAAAATACCAGCCTGGGTGGGGACCTAGATAATAGAGTCATCACACCCTGAAATTTTGATATTAGTTAGGTTTTCCATGAGATCCTTGGCCAAGTGTTGTAGGTTCGGTCTGTCTCTTAACCGATTAGGTATATCCATCCAGTCTCTACCATTGATAGAGCTAGAGACTCTATTGCCCAGGCTAGGTCTAAGATAGTCCATAAGGGGTTTGAATCTGTGGCCCAAGTTAGGTTGATTCATGATCCAGTGGTCATTCGAAAATCTGATGAATCTCCCATTTCCAATTTTCCAAAAATCTCCTTTAGACAGAAGGGTCTTACATTTACATATGTTCATCTAGAGTTTGGATCCACTGGGGAGGTCACTGTTGTCGAACATCCTCCCATAGGGATGTCCTTGGATGTATTTAGCTTCCATTAATCTACACCAATCTACTTTTCCCTCTATGAGCTTCTATGCCACCTTTGTAATAAGGGCCTTATACATCAGACCTATTTTTCTTAGACCCAGGCCACCCATTCTTTTTAGGAGATGGAGAGTGTCCCAATTGACAAGAAAAATCCTCCTCTTTTCTTTAGAACCCGCCCAAAGAAAGGTTCTTTGAATCTTTTTATGTTTATCGGCCATGTTGTTTCTAATTTTAAATAGGGAAAGGAAGTAAACAGGGATCCCTTGGAGAGTGGAGACCACCAGCTAAAGTTTGCCAGCATTGCTCAAAACCTTCCCCTTCCAACTAGCAAGTTTCCTCTGGGTTCTTTCAAGGATGGAATTCCAGAAATCTTGGGACACCTCTTTGACCATGAGGGGGAGGCCAAGGTAGGTAGAAGGCAGTGAAGCTGTTAGACAACCCAAAATTTGAAGCACCTTATTTTGTAACTCCATAGGGGTATTGAAGAAGAACAACCACTCTTTTGATAGTTAATACACTGTCCAAAAGCCCATGCATAACTTTCCAGGATTTGTTTCCATTGTCTAGCCTCAATCAATGAGGAATACCCAAATAGGAAAGTGTCATCCACAAACTGTTCTAACACCACCTGAGGAAGGGTAGAAGTAGGTTTGATGCCTTTTCTTCTTCCTGCAGTGGATAGCATACATAGATTCCTGCTAAGCACATCAACCACCATAATAAAGAGGTAGGGGGAGAGAGGGTCTCCCTATCTAAGACCCTTCTCCAGAATAAAATAGCCACCAAGGGAGTCATTGACAAGAATAGAGAAGCTAAAAGTTTGAGTACATTCTTGTATAATCTAGATAACCTTCTCATTAAAGCCCATTTTAGCAAGAATTTTAAGCAGAAAAAACCAGTTAACTTTGTCATAAGCTTTAGAGATATCCAGTTTAAAGGCCATACCTAGGACCTTGATTTTGTCCATAGAATGGATAATTTCATGGGTGGCAATGGCCGCATCAAGGAGCTACCTACCTAGCACAAAACCTTTCTGAGTAGTGCAGATAATCTTGTCTAGAAGGGGCTTGATTCTGCCAATCAAGATCTTTGTAAGGATCTTGTAGAAGGTATTAGATAGGTTAATGGGTCTAAAATCTAGCATAGAAGTAGGATTGTTGTGCTTGGGGACCAGTACAATGTAGGTTTTATTATGTTGTTTGAGAAGGCACCCAGTCCTAAAGAAGTTTCTGGCAGCCCTGGTAACATCAATCCCTACAATTTACCAATATTCCTAAAAAATACTGGAGGAAATCCGTCTAGTCTGAGGGATTTGTAAGCTCCCATAGTGAAAAGTGCCTTTTTTACCTCCTCATTAGAGACCCACTTCATAAGCATGTCATTGTCACTAAGAGTGATAGCACTTTGGATGTGGTCCAGGAGCTAGTTTTGGATGCTATTCGGACATGTAGGGCCCTTCTAAGAGTACAACCCCTTAAAGTAGTTAACCGCAGCCTAGTTAATTTTATCCTTTTCCTTGACTTCATTTCCTCCTTCATCCATAATACAAGAGATGGTATTTCTTCTTTTATGGATGATGGTAGACCTATGGAAGAAGGGCATATTTCTGTCCCCCTCAGCAAGCCACTAGATTCTAGATCTCTGCTTCCACTAGATTTCTTCTTTTTTCAGGGTTTCTTGCCAATTGTGTCTAGTCAAATCCTCCTCCACCTAGATCTGGGGTGGGTAGCTTCTAGACACAAATTGGTCCTAGAGTGAATCTAAGGTTTCAGAGAGGTCCATTTTCTCTTTGTGGAAGTCTCCAAAGTTGTGTTTGATCCACCCTTTTACCTCCCTTCTGATAATTTCAAGCTTTTGGGCTATTCTAAACATAGTAGTACCCCTGATATTAGTCTTCCACCAGAATTTCACTTGATCTCTAAAGGATGGGTGAGAGCACCACATAATTTCAAATCTGAAGGGTGTCAGGCTGACCTTAGGAGTGTCAAGCCAGTAGAGAAGGAGGGGGTTATTTTTTGAAGTTTTTCTAGGGAGGGAAGACAAGGAGGATTTCAGGAAAAGGTTCCATGAAGAGGTGGCCATGACCCAATACAGCCTCACCTGGATGAGGTGGGTACCCTTCCTATTATTGGACCAAGTGAAGGGGTTCCCCTTAAGAGTGATGTCAATAAGACCTATGGAGGAGATAAAATTAGCCAGTTCCCCCATGCTATCTAAGTAATCCATTAGGCCACCGCACTTTTTGAGGGATAAAGGGGGGTGTTGAAATCCCCTGCCATTAAAAAGTTTGTTGAGCTATCCTAAACAACCGCTAGCCAAGAATAGCCCACAAGGAAGCTCTACCATACCGGGTGTTAGGTACATAAATATTGAAGGTGGTCCATTCAGTTCCATTCTTCCTGAAGGTGACAGTAAGGAAGTTAGGGTTAGAATCAGCCAGCTTACTAGTTAGTTTGTTAGGGTTCCAAAGCATAGAAATACCACTAGACACACTCGTAGCTTTAGAGTAAAGGAAAGTAGCCCCTGACCAAAGATAAGGTGCTAGGTTAGCCAAATTACTATTAGACATCTTAACCTCTTGTAAGAGTAGAACATCTAGCTTGAGATCACAGATGTAGTGTTTGACAACATTTTGTTTAATGGAGCTGTTCAAACCCCTCACATTCCAAGAGAGGCAATTCATCTCTTATTTTTGAAACTAGATTCCAGGGTTTGCTACCTACCTACTGCAAAATCCCTTATGGACCCTCTCGATCTCCTTGCGCATTTTGAAGGCCTTCCTCTGGGTGTTTCCATTCCCACATCAGCCTTTTTAGAATTGTTTTTCTTTTTCTAGATTTTTCATTCCCCATCCTCATCCTTTGATCCATCTAGGGAGCTAGAGAAGTTCTTCTTCACAACCTTTGGGTGGGGGTTTAGTATCCAGCTTTAGAGCTTGTAACTCGAGAGCAATCACAATGGTAGGTTGTTCCTCCTTAGTAGGGTTAGTCATCCTCCCCTCATGGGGGACATCAGGGGGGTCATTACTGGCTTTGCCAAAGATAGGAAAATAGGTTCCTTTGTAGATAGATCAGGAGAAGGACCAAAGCACCCTATATCTAACTCTCAGGGGGGACGATCTCACCTTCCTCAAGTGCCAGATCATCAAATTCCATTTTTTTAGCCATCAAGGGTGGCCTCGACTCTAACTTTTCCTCCTCACCTAAGGAGGGAGGAACCTTAGCTATTCCTTTGTCCTTGTTCCCTTTTTCTATTCCCAACTTGGGGTACTTGCAAGTATCACTAGAGTAGCCTCTACTATCATAGTTTTAGTAGAATAGGGTAGCATTTTTATACACCAACGCTTGGGTCCATTTAACAAGTTTAGATTTCAAAATAATAAAGTTGGGTAGGATTTTATTCATAGTGACATTCACACAGAATCTAGCAAACACTAGCCTAGATTAGAATAGGTTACCTGGTCCACTATGATGAATGAACCAAAGGAGTCACCTATCCATTGAAAGACTTTCTCATCCCAATACTCAAGTGGGAGGCCAGAGAGATGGACCCAAACCAGAGCTGTTTTAGTTAGATTGATCGCCAGATTGAATCTGGCTTTCCATTTTGCAAGGGCCAGGAATTGCTTTCCATAAACCCATGAACCCAACAACACATAGGAAAGGTCCTCTAGAGTGGTAAACTTAAATAGAAAGAGTCCTCCTGGTATAGCAGAAACTAGGATAGAACCCTTGATCTTCCACTGGTTAGACACCCATTTTCTAACCATTTCTATGGTAGGTTGAAAGTTGAAGAATCAACCAGCCAAGGCTAGTTGAAAGTCAACCATCATGCAATTCACCACTGATTCTAGGAGTGACAGTTCAGCACCTTCCTCAGTCTAAATGAAATCCACCAGAAGAGCCTCCAAAGATTGTTGAGCTTCTCCAACAAGGGCCCCTTTCCAATTAGGTTTAGGGGACAATGGGGTATCAGTAAACAAGGATGGTTTTTGAGATTCCCCCATTGACTCAAATGCTGGGACCATGATAGAGGAGATCCAGGGTCCATCAGGGCCAGGAGGTGGCTCAGCTAGGGGGTAGCATCTCCCCTAGGGGAGACAGGCATGGGAGCCTACAGTTCAAATGTCAAGCTTGAGTGGGAAAGTTGCAAAGCGGGATACATGGATTGTTTTAGTCTGTTATTAGTATTCAATTTTTTTTAACGTAACTATATATCTTTTTTTTTTTGGCTTTTACTATTGTACTATTAGACACATAAAATTTCATACTTTTACAAAATCATTAGGAAACCTAATAATGTTTTTAGAAAACTACTAAACTATAGTTCTATTATAAAAACCCATTAGCTCTTATCATCTATTAGCCACAATAACCACAACAGCTAGGACCTCCTCCAAGGATGGCTCATCCTACCTTTCCCTTCCCGATTCCTCCTCAACAAGGTAACCAAAACCTGAAGAACATTCTAGCCACTGCACTACCAAAATTCTATGGACTTATCATTGAAGATCCAAAGACCTTCCTCTTCGAGTTTGAAAACCTTTGTAAGAGTTATGACTACATAATTGATGCCCATAGGAAAAATTTGTTCCCGTAAACTCTTAAAGAGGCTGCTCTAAGGTGGTTCATGGGCCTCAGAGCTAATGTTGTAGGAAATTGGAATGCCATGAGAAATATGTTTCTTTCCAAATATAAAGAGTACTATAGAGGATGGGATTTAAAAGGAGATGACATCTTCAAGATGTCATAGAAAGAGGATGAAACCTTAGAAGACTATGTTTCTAGGTTTATGTTTAACCTGTAGCGCAACACTCAACACCAGTTGAATGAGGAATCGTAGAAGCATCTGTTCCTCAAGGGTGTCAATGATGGGAGCATAGAATCGTTGGACCTTATGGATGGTGGGGACATCACTAAGAAGAACTAGGAAGATATCAAGACCATATGTCTGAATTATTCAAGAGCTGCAGTAAAAAAAGGAAGAGGACTAAGGGATTTGCCTCATAAGACAAATGAATCTAGAGTGTCTAAGATAGAGCTATCCAACCTCCTGTTTGACTTCAAGCAATAAATTTTCAATTATGTGGCCAATCAGTTGGACACCACGCAAGCTCAGAGGAACAAAGAGGATACAAAAGCTATGCTGGTTGAATTCTAGTCCCACTACAGAGAGAAGAGAGACAACCCAAAATTTTCACTCTTCTGAAGGGAGCTCGGAGAGACAACCCTATTAAAAGTTACAAACACACTATTAGGTGTGACCTTGTTAGAGGATTTAAATATAATAGTTTGTCACTTGATATCTGGCATCTCTATGCTCCCTTTATGACCAAACCCAGTGTAGTTTGTCAATTGGTATTTGGCATCTCTATGCTATATTCATGACCAAACCTTTTGATACTCCTTGGGATGTATCTCAATATAGAAAGGATTGTTAAGTCATGCTTGGTTAAGAGACTTTCTAATCCAATGGTTAAATTAAAACACTAAATGATCTATTCACATATACAACTATACTTTGCATATTTTCATATCTATTGTAATATCATAATACCTTTATGATCACTATATCTTTTAAATACCTTTGCTCCACTTTTCTTTTCTTGGTGATGCATTTCTTCTCTATTACTTGGTGTCTACAAAATTAGCTTTGTTCTTCAGCTTGATTGATTAGGTCTGATTGAAAACTTCTTTCTTCATTAGTTTCTCTTCAGCATCTTGTTTCTCTATTCACTCCCCTAATCCACAATGAATAACCTTGTCTCTTTATAGACATTATTTCACTGTTTCTTAGTTCTTGATTTTCTTGTTCTTGGTGTGAACTGCAATTCTATCCAATCTTGCTTTAAAGCTTTACTTTTGTTTTATCTCATAGATTTCTCTTTGACAACTGGAATAAAATAACTTTAAATCTTTCACTTATCTCTGTCTTTAACTTGTCGATGAAAACAATATTAACGACCAGTTAACTCCTTCTTTAGCTCTTGGAAAAAAAGTCTTTTTTCATTTCTGAACTTTAGATTCTTTTGGTGTTTAACAATTTTTTATCCTCGGTCAACACTTTAGTTCCCCTCAGGCATCTCTATCAGGGTTGTCTCTCCATCGAGGTTTTCTGTCTGTCAGGCATCACTATGAAGTTCTACTAATCGGTAATGCTTGTGACTCTTCTCATTGGTAATGCTTGTGATTCTGTTTGTCGGTAATGCTTGCTCAAGTTTCATGCTCGGGTATCATGTGACTTTCTTCTTATATTTCTCTATTTGTTGGGGTGCACTACCCATCAGTGTTTTTAGTCACTTAGTTTATACTGATCCTTTATGTATTACTGAAAGCATAACCTTTATCTTTCTGATTCTCTAAATTCTTTGACCTTTTGTATGTAACCAATAAGATTATATCAAGTTCACATCAATGCTAATACAATACATTAATTGATTTAATGTCTTGCATTAACTTTCTGCAGCTTGGTGATCATCAACTTAACATTTTAAAACATTCAATCAGTTATGATTCATCAATCTCTCCCTTTGGCATTGATGGAAACACACTACATTGTCACACTATAATATTCCTAATATAGTATGAAATATATCAGTTGTAGTTCAGTAAACTACCAATCTTATTGTTCTATAACTAATACAAATGTATGGCTATTGGTAAGCTCATATAGTTTAGATGTGTTTCTTGCAGAGTGATTTCTTCAATCTTTAATCCTTTCACTGGATAGATGTAGTAGCTTCTGATTCTTTCTCTGATGTTGTCTCTCCCTTTTATTTTTCCTCTCCTTGATCATCTCTTTTTCCTTTTGACAACATTCTGATTCTATTCTCTTCCTTAATTCATCTCTCACTCATGATAATTATCTCCCTCAGATGGATATTCCATATGTGATCTCTCCCTTTGGATATTCTAGATATTCTCTCTCTTTGGATAATGATAATCTCTCCCTTTCACAAAAATGCCAAAGTAAACATTGACCATGCCAAATTTATATCCTTTCACCCTTTTATAATATATTCCTTGAATTTCCCTATCCATCAGCAATACGATGACTGTAGTTTTTGATGTAGATATGTACTTTGTCATGTACTGATGTATCTTTTTAGTTCATTTATATGCTTGCATCAACATGAATGATCTTCTAATTATGTGTAGGCTGATGTAGCCTCCTAGTCAGCTTACTGATCAATAGACAAGGGTTGTACCCCTAGTCTCTTTCTTAGGTACTCAAATGTATCTTTAGGAAATAAATTTGTGAATATATCACCTAACTATTCCTTTGATTGAACATATTCTAGTATCAGTTCTTTCTCTTGTACTTGTTCTCTAAGTAATGATACTTGATAGAAATATGCTTAGTCTTAGCATGCATAAATGGATTCTTAGAAATGTTTATTGAACTGGTATTATCATAATAGATAATCATTACTTCAAGAATGTTCATATTCATACCTTCCAGTAATTGTTTGATGCATGCAATATTAGAGCAATTTGCAGCAGCAGCCACATATTATTCTTTTGTAGTGGATTGTGAGATGCATCCTTACTTCTTGTTGATCCCTGTGACAAGTCTATGACCCATGAAGAATGGTCCTCCAGTTTTTCTCTTTTGGTCATCTAATTTTCCAGCCCAATCAGGATCTGTATAGACTTGAAGCTCAAATTTGCCTTCTTTTTTATGCCATAAGCCATAGTCCTTGGTGTTCTTTAGATATCTCAGAATTCTCTTGACAACAGTCATGTGTGATTCTTTGGGATTAGCAAAGAATCTTGCATCTATTCCAACTGCATGTGCTATATCTGGTCTAGTATAAAAAATATACATTAGTTTTCCAATCATTGATCTATACAAGGTCTGATTTACCACATTTGATTTGTCCTCTTTTGTCATCTTACATACGGTTGTTATAGGTGTTCCAACTGCCTTGGAATCTTCCATTTTGAATATCTTCAATACTCCCATTATGTATTTGTATTGTGATATATATATATATATATATATATATATATATATATATATATATATATATATATGTCTATATCATTTTGAAGAATCTATAGACCAAGAAAGAATTGTATCTCCGTAAACATTGACATCTCAGACTCTTTGCTCATTTCATTATAAAAGGATTGACATATCATATCATTACCCCCAAATATGATATCATCAACAAATATTTCAGAAATCATAATATTATCATTAGTATCTTCTTTTAAGTACAGATTGTTATTTTTGCTTATTCTCACAAATTCAATGCTCATGAAATAGGAGTGAAGTCTTTCATACCAGGCTCTAGGTGCTTGTTTCAATCCATACAAGGCTTTGTGTAGACTAGATACCATATTTCTCTTGTTTAGATCAACAAACCCTTCTGGTTTTTCAATGTATACCTCTTCTTCCAATATTCCATTTAGGAGGGCAGATTTGACATCCATCTGGTATACCTTGAATCCTTTGAATGCAGCATAAGCAAGTAAGATTCTTACTCCTTTTAGTCTAGCAATGGGTGCAAAGGTTTCATCATAATCAATACCTTCTTCTTGTGCATACCCCTTACATACTTATCTTTCTTTTTTTATTGTGACTTCTCCATTCTCTTTCAGCTTGTTTCTGAATATCCATTTGGTATCGATGACATTCTTGTCATCCAATCTAAGTACTAGTTTCCATGTCTTATTCTTCTTAATCATTTCTATCTCTTCATTTATAGAAATTACCCATTCTTCATTTTCAAGTGCAGTATTAATATATTTAGGCTCAAAATCACAAATTAAACATCTAGTGTTTAATGACTTACTTCTTGTTCTCATTATCGCCTTCTTGTCTCCTATGATCTGATTCTGTGGATGATGTCTTCTGACATACTTGGAAATTTTTGGTTCAGCTCTTTGTCCATCATTGTGATCATCATCTTGACCTTCATTCTCATCTCCATCACTCAGAACAACATTTTGAGGATTTTCTTAATTTTTGGTAATTGAATCCTGATGCTCAGGTACAATGTTCTATTTCTCGAGAGAAATACACTATTGCTTGGGTAAAGTGTCAGGTTCTTCAATTTAAACAAACCTGTTGTAGTCTTCTGGTTCTTTTATGCTTTCCTTATCATTTTTCTCTACATACTCATTAATTTTGATATTTACACTATCAATGATTTTGTTAGAGGACTTGTTAAGACATTTATAAGTTGTGCTCTTGGTAGAATACCCTATAAATATACCTTCTTCACTTTTGGAGTCAAGCTTTCCATTTCTTTCATCTTTCAAAATATGACATTGAATACCAAAAATTTTGAAGTAACTTACATTGGGTGTGTAACCATACCAAAGCTCATAGGGTGTCTTTCTTTAATTTTACTCTATTCAAAGTGTAGAGAGAAGTACTGAGAACTTCCCTTAGAAATTTTGAGTGATTCTTTTCTCTCTGATCACTGTTCTTACACAATCGATAATGGATTTGTTTCTCCTTTCAAAAATCCCATTTTGTTGTTGTGTTATTGGTGCAGAAACTTGTCTTTTAATTCCATGGTCATTGCAATAGTTAGTGAATTCATCAAAAACAAATTATCCTCCTCTATCTGATCTCAATCATTCAAATTCCTTACTAGTTTGTTTTTCTACCATAGCTTTATACCATTTAAGCATCTTGAATGCTTTTGATTTTTATTTTAAGAACATAATTGTCATCATTCTAGAATAATCATCTATAAAGAAAATTAAATATCTATCTCCATAGTAACTCTTTTTTCTCATGGGTCCACATAGATAGGTATGGACTAATTCTAGAATAGAATTAGATGTATGGGCTTTGTTCTTGAAACTACACTTTGCCATTTTACCTTTTTGACAATTATTACACATGATATGCTTAGGCTTTGACATGCTCGGTAAGCCTCTTAATTTCCTTTTATTTCTTATCTTTATCATATTGTTAAAATTCACATGACATAATCTCTTATGCCATGACCATATGTCTTCGTTTCTAGGAATTAAACAAGTACTGTTTGTATCATCAAGATAGAATAGGTTACCTTTGGTCTATTCACCAGTTCTAATCAACCATCCTAATTCATAAAATATCTTTGCCTTCTTATTCTCAAATGCTACATGGTGACCTATGTTATTCAGTTGTGAAACACTCAACAGATTATAATTAAGTCCTTTTACCTAGTATGCATTTTCACATCTGATTAGGTTGTTCAGCATTTTAGTTCCTTTACCTTCAACTGGACAAGGTGTGTCATTAGCCATTCTTACTGATCCATCATTATAGTACTCAAAAGTTTAAAATTTTTTTTTATCACTGGTCATGTGGTGAGTACAGCCACTATCTGTAATCCAAACATTATTCTTACTAACCTTATATGTGTTAAGTCTCTACAGACCTTTCTTATTCATCTGAATCATCCTTCATGGCTAAAAATACCATATCAATGTCTTTATTAGATTAGGTGTCAGTATCTCCATCTCTATTCTCAGCTCGGTAACAAGCTTTTGTCCCTTTTTCCTTGTAGTCCCGAGTATCTCTTTTGTCTGATTATTAGTTACTTCAGTAATATCTTTTGTCACTTCTATCAAACTTATTTTCAAATGATCTGTCATTACTTGTGTCATATTTTCTTCTCTTGGTACATCTAGCAGCAAAGTGTCCAATCTCTTTACAATTAAAACATACAAGTGGTAATTTACCTTTGCATCTATCTTTGCCTCTCTGCAATCTTCTAGCCATTAGTGCTTCAATATCATCAAGATCTTAGTCATAACTATCACTTTCACTATCATTTCTCATAGTGTATTTATGACATTGTTATCAAAGTTATTCATCTCAAATGAAATCAGTCTACCAACCAAACTATCTAGAGTGACATTATTGTTTTTTACTGCTCTCATTTCTTTTATAGAAGATACTCTAATAGCATATACAGGTAGTAAGTTTCTTAGGATTTTACTTACCACTATCTCTTCTTCAAGTATGCCCCCAACTCCTCAGATAGCATTGACTACTTCTTTTATTCTGCAACTATACTGAGTGATATTTTCTCCTTCTCTCATTCTTAGGTCATAAAATTTATCTTTTAGGTTTTTTTCCTGAGCTCTTAGTATATTAGCATCTCCTCCATGTACCAGCTTTAATTTATCCCACATTTTCTTAGCATAAGTGCAGGTTTTGACATCTTCAAATTTAGCATCAGAGAGTGAGGATGCAAGTTCTATCATCATAGAATTATGCTCATAGTTTTATCTTAATTTCTCAAGTGTGTGAGGCCTTGAAGGAAACACAAATTCAATATCCAAGTATTGAGTAACATCATTTCCAATACCTAATAGGCAGAGTCTTATCCCGCTTTGCTAAGATGCAAAGTTGTCCTTGTTCAACTTGGGCACATCTTATTTTCTCATCTTGTGATCTTTTTCTCAAGTCTTGAAACCTTTCTTCTAAGCACACAAGATATGATACCAATTTCTAGAATAACTAAGAGGGGGGTGAATCAGTGGCCTCAAAAATATTCTAATAAGTTAAACCAAAAACTTATTACCGCAATTATAAGCCTCTAGTTATCTTCAGTCCTACAAGATGAATGCCTTGAAATAATCTCAACAAATAACTAATGCTCAAAGCTCACTGTTAAATCTTATTCTTACTGTTTATTGATTAGCGGTCTTTCATTTACCAAAATGCAGTAAATAACTTAGTGTATACTAATCAATCTAGATTAGTTATGTGTAATGAAAAACACTAAAGTAAAATGACTCATAAACATATTGACACATGGATTTTTAACATGGAAACCCTGTTTAGGGAAAAACCACTTGGGACCAGTAACCAAAAAATTTCACTATTCTGAAGTGAGATCGGTGAAGAGCCAACCCTGTTAAAGGTTACAAACACACTGTTAGGTGTGACCTTGTTAGAGGATTTAAATAGAATAGTTTTTCACTTTATATCTGGCTTCTCTATGCTACCTTTATGACCAAACCTAGTGTAGTTTTTCAATTGCTATCTAACATTTCTATGCCATCTTTATGACCAAACCTTTTGATACTCCTTGAGATGTATCTCAACATAGAAAGGATTGTTAAGTCCTACTCGGTTAAGATATTTTTTGATCCAATGGTTAAATTGAAATAGTAAATGATTTGTTCACATATACAACTATACTTTGCAGATTTTCAGATCTATTGTAAGCTCATAATACCTTTCTAATCAATATATATTTTTAATACCTTTTCTCTACTTCTTTCTGCTTAGTGATGTTGTGCTCCTTTGTTGTTTGATGTCTGTAGAATTAGCTATGTTCTTTAGCTTGATTGATCAGGTCTGATTGAAGACTTCTTTCTTCATCAGTTTGTCTTCAATATTTTCTTTCTCTATTCACTCCCCTAATACACAATGAATTATCTTGTCTCTTTATAGACATGATTTTTTTGTTTCTCATTTCTTAATTTTCTTGTTCTTGGTGTTATCCACAATTCTAGTCAATCTCTCTTTAAAGCTTTACTTCAGTTTTATCTCATAGATTTCTCTTTGACAACTGGAATAAAATAGCTTTAAATATTTCACTTATCTCTGGCTTTAACTTGTTGATAAAAAAAATATATTAAACTCCTTTAGCTCTTGCTAGCTAAGTCTTTTGTCATTTTTGAACTTCAGTTCCTTTCAGTATTTAACTCTTTGTTAGCTTTGGTCAACACTTTAGTTCTCCTCAGGCATCTCTGTCAGGGTTGTCTGTTTGTCGGTCATCACTGTGAAGTTTTTCTCATTGGTAATGCTTGTGATTCTATTTGTTGGTAATGCTTTTGATTCTGTTCATTGGTAATGCTTGCTCGGGTTTCATGTTTGGGTATCACTATGACTTTCTTCTCGAGGTTCTTTGTCCATTTTTATTTGTAGTCACTTAGTGAATACTAATCTTTTATGCATTACTGAAAGCATATACCTTTATCTTTTTGATTCTCTGAAGTCTTTGACACTATGTATATAACCAATCAGATTATATCAAGTTGACATCAATGACAATATAATACATTAAATTTCTATAGCTTTGTGATCATCAAATTAACATCTTCAAACATTCAATCAGTTATAATTCATCATCATCATCTCCATCTCTATATACAAAGAATTTTTATCTCAAAAGTTCACCAGTTGAGAATTAGCATCTTTGCAAATCAACATTTTTGCACCGAGAATTAGTATCTCTATCTACTTTGGTTGTCCGCACCTAATTTCAATTTAAAAATAGTTTTGTGATCTGGGCATTTTGCATGTGCTCTCAGGTTTAATTCCTAAGGGTTTTTATACCTTATGGACCTTGTCATGATTGTTTCTGGATACTTTTTCTTATTACTTATGATCATGGTTAGAATAAAAATCAACTTGTATGCTTTTCGATTATATAAAACAAGTTTTGAAGGGTGCCTGAAACCCAGAACAGAGTGAAAGATCATAAATAGAGCCCAGACTTAAAGGATAGATCCTAAAAAATAGAACAAGCCACCACAAGGCCACAGAACTAGGTTTTGAAGGGGTCCCCCAACTCTGTACACTCAGATTTTGAGTAGGATCTAAAAACCCACTTAGACAATCAGCTGCACATAGCTAAAATGTACTTGAAACCCAACAACATAGAAACTATAGCCAGAAAACAATGTGGGGAAGATAGCCTTGTTGTCCAGAATAGGGCCCAAGGGCTACATGTTAATCTAGAACTAGAGAAGAATCTAGCTCCCCACACCATGACCAATAGCTAGAAAGAAAAGTAAGCTTTTAAGAATTTCTAGCAAAAACAACAAGGGCTTTGACTTGGTCCCCAAAACCACAAGACTCCCTCTAGAGACTAAACTCAAATAAATAACAATGTGAGAAAATTAAGAGTGATCATAAACTTTAATAACCTCTGTTCTTCCCACAACAATAACCATCCTTCTGCCCATCTAGAAATCACTGTGAGGACCCAACTCCACCTCAATAGGAGCTTCACCCATCTCCATAGGGTAAATGAAGATCACAGGAATAGAAAGGACATGCCTACTTTTGTATAACCCCCAATTTAGGTAACCAAGAAAAGGGAGAAGCCCCTACCAGCAGCCATCCATCTTTTCCACACGGCTAGTCTTCACCTCAACAAAAGTAGCCACCTCCTCAATAGGAAAGGAAGAAGAGAGGGACTGAAGAAAGTCATGCCAGACCTTAAGCTAAGTCACCAAAAAAATCTATACCTCCATAGGATTCCACAAGAGAAAGGGCGAAGAGACCGCATCAAAATCCCTAGAAACATAGGCTTTAAACATCCTGGGGAAGCTCCCCACCAACATACTCTGCTCCATAAAATGACAATGATAACAACCAAGTAGCACCATAAAAAAAGGTTAAGAGGCCTCAACAGGAAAGCCTCAAACCTAAGAGAAATGTCCCTAAAGCCCACTCCTCCAAACCACCCAACAAATCCCCTTCTCTGAGCAACACAAGGCAAAGGAGGCATCCTGGCCAAAAAATCACAAATCTGCCCAGAGGTGGGAAAACAGAACTGGGGGTAAAAAACTCCCTAGGAGCATCAAGAAGGGCTCTATCCTCTAGCACGGTAGCCCTGCCAGCCTCCCTGGCAAGGAGCTCTATCTCCAAAAGTAGGTAAACAACAAACAGATTCCACAAGCAGTCATAGCTGGGTAAACACACAATAATGTGTCACCCTTTTATAAAGGAAAAAGGCTAACAAAATCAAAGTTGTTCAGCTTAACTAGTATAAAAGTGACATTTATGTTTGGAATTTGAAGATGATGTAAAATAATAAAACCTTTTAAAATTGATAAAGTTTATGATTAATATTTTTAATATTTTTTTTGAATAATTTTTGATATTTTTTTTAATGTTTAAAGATGATTTTTTTGTTGCAGAAACATACTGTAAATTAGGGGTCTAGTTCCGGCCAAAACATTATATATAAATAAACATGTTTTCCTCTAATTTCAAAATATGTTATAGATGACATATATAGCTAGTGCATGAAGAAATAAAAATTGCTTTGTGACCTATATTTTCTCTTTTATAACAATTTAAATTCCAACTCACCTGAAATCGACAATTTTCATCTCCCACCATATTTTTCATATCAAATATATCCCAATCAAAAAAATAAATATATATACTTGAAGAGGAATCTCTCTTCTAGTGCACCATATTTTTTTCAAATTTATTTAATATGTTTTACTATTTTTTTTTTTCTCTGAATCGACATCTCCTTAACTGTTAAAATACCTACTTGCATTATTTTTAATTATAATAGACTATGTCTAATTAAAACACTATAAAATCTATAAGAGATATTCTTGAGTTTGATCTCTACAAAAGGGTGTTTTTGTATTTTTAAAAAAATATCATTAAAAGGACTTAGAGTTATTGAAACGTCACTTTTATAAAATAATTTTATTTCCACGGTAATTGGACTCAAAGTGGTATAAAACATGCATTTAATAGACATTTCCAACTGGAAAATTTAAAGAACTTATCTAACTTAACTATAATGAATCTAGCTAAACCATATGTTTGGCCAAAATTAATTTTTAGTTAGAAATACTAAAATTCATCCGTGCTGATAAGTTGTCCTAAAAGGTAACAGATTATTATGCTTTTACCCAGCTGTAAAGGCATAAACCCAAGTGCCTTGCTGGAGACATCTACTTCGAAACCCACCAAGGAACTCCATCCACAACGGCATCTTCATCCTCCTCTGCGTCCCCATCAGCATCATCATCCTCTACTGCCAACTCTCTGGTTCCCTCCATCCTTCCTTCTCCATTTGAAACCCTCGCCGCACCTCGCTTCCCACCTGTTGCCTCCATTGCCACTCTTAGAAATTGTTATAAATGAACTTGTATGGTTAATGATGAAGGTCAAGGAAGGAGGATCCCTAATGGAGATGTCCTAGCCCCCAACCAATAACCACACAATGGAATATAAATAACAACATAGAGAATTATATCCACACAATGCAAATACTCATAATAGAATCATTATATTTTCATCCAACATGCCCGGCTGTAAGGCCTTCCAGGTTAAAGCCAAATACAATGCAGTTACAATAGAAACTCTGTAATATCTCACAAGATCCAAATGAAACCCTAGCTATCCTAGGTCCACACACTGGTAGGAACACCCAAGGAAGATCTAAACTTGTGCTCACAAGCCCACCAAGCAATCTCCCTGTTTCCCAAGCCGTAGCCACTAGCTCTTCTCAAAAATTGCTCCACAACCTCTTCCTCTTCTCCAAGATGAATGAATAATCCTAGCTAGTCCAGATCCACACACTGGTAGGATCCCCCAAGGAAGATCTAAACTTGTGCTCGCAAGTCCACCAAGCAATCCCCTTGTCCCCCAAGTCGCAGCCACTAGCTCTTCTCAAAACTCGCTCCTCTACCTCTTCCTCTTCTCTAGGATGAATGAATAATGACTAAAGACTTCCCCCACAACCCCTACTTATACCAATCTAAGCCATAGGTCGGCCTTGAACATAAATTAAATACAAATACATAAATTAAATGCCACAAGCCGGCCAACAACAACAATTAAATGCCCAAAATTGATGTCTTAGTAAAATCATGATATCTCCTAGCTCCGGATGAATTAGAACTCGTGCTTTGAACCGTAGCTAGAAATCTAGGCCCCCTTAAATCCCTAAAATTTTCATCCTCTAACTCTTTGTGTAAAATTACTTATATAGCCTGTAATAGGCACCAAATTCCTAAGCAAGGCCGAGAACCTCCCAGTCCATGCTAAGCAACCAAGACCATGCCAAGTTCCATTAAATATATCAAAACCAATTACCCAAGACCCAAGGAGGTCCAAAAAACTCTACCAAATCCCTCACACATGAAAATAAGTCCACACAACTCCATCAAATCTCCCAAACATGCAGGATAGCCAACTACCCTGGGATGCTCCTGCATAAGACTCCCCAGGTGCAAAAAGAAGTATGCCGCATACTTTGATGCCAGATGAAATATCCATAACCATATTCATCTTCACTAAAGGCTTCCACTCCAACAAGGATAATAGAACCAACATGTAAATCATCCAGATCTGCATCCATTTGTCAACCACTATAATGTCAACCATCCAATCAACATGCTCACTCCCAGGAACAAACTGAACATAGTACCTCACCAATAACCTCTGTAACTTATCAAAACCATCAATGTCATTGAACATGAAACCCACATCAGCAACATGTAAGCTTAAATCCACAATAGGAGAAACATGTAAATCCTCAACCATGCCAACCACCAATAGGTCCACATCAGGAACATACAGATCCGCAGTATCATGTAGATCCTCAACCACATCAACAACTAGTGAGTCCACACTAGCAATATCCATATCAACAACATCCATATCACCAACATATGAATCATCACCCTTAGCAACCTGATTATCCACGACCAAGTGCTCCACAATTTCAATTTCAGACTCAACCAACTGATCATGAAAACAAATCTCAACCACAACATCAACAAGGTTAGGAAGCTCATCAACAATAGCCGCAAGTTTCTCTACAGGTTCTGTATCAGACTCCACACACTAATCAAAAAAACCAACTTCCATCTCAACCTTGCTATGCCCTCTTCTCTCTCGAACAAGTCTTCTAACCGGCCAGACAACTCACTTCCTGATCGGTAGACTCCAGCTCCACGGTTTCAAGATCTCTCAAACTCTC
>MU226874.1:2105832-2136348 GCA_018584345.1 Thuja plicata | reverse complement strand
TCCTAGGGGTCATAATGCATCATAAAGAGTACGAGGACCCCTAAGAAGACCCCATGACCCCTTTTGACCCATTTCAATGTTAAAATGGGTTCTAAGGGGTCCTTTGACCCTTTAAGACAAACTTGACCATTCAAATAGGTCAAAAGGGGTCATGGGGTCTTCCTAGGGGTCCTAATGCATGATAAAGCATAGTAGGACCCCTAGGAACACCTTATGACCCCTTTTCACCCATTTTCACCCATTACATCACAACTTACTAAGTGTTGGATAACTACTTGAAAAAGGTTATCATTTGGAATTCAAAGACAAAAAAGGCATTATTAACAAAAAAGGAGACATGATTGCATCAGGCTAAAAAAAAAAAGGTAATGTTTTTAGCCTCAATTCAGATGTAAGTTGTTTTGTTGCAAAAGTGGATGATAGTTGGTTATGGCACAAGAGACTCTGTCATATCAATTTTGACAATATAGTAAAGATAAGAAAATGTCAAGGAAGTTAGAGACCTTCCAAGTATTGCAAGACTAGTTGACACAATGTGCAGGGAATGTGTTATGGGAAAGCATGTAAGGAGCTCTTTCAGAAGCAAGTAGAACTTAGTGAAAAATAAATTAGAACTAGTGCATACAAATTTATGTGGTCCTACTCAAACAAGATCATACTACAGAGAAAGGTATTTCATTTTGTTTGTTGATGATTTTTCAAGGATGATGTGGGTTGTGTTCTTAAAGGAGAAGTCTGTTCAGCCTTTAAGAAATTCAAAATATTCAAAGCTAAGGTTGAGAATGAATCTGGAATAAAAATAAAATGTCTAAGATCAGATAAAGGAGGAGAATTCACCTCTAACCAGTTTTATGAGTATTGCGAAGAACATGGGATCAAAAGATAGTTGAGTGCTCTTAGAACCCCTCAATAGGATGGGATTGTAGAAAGAAGGAATAGGATCATACTTGATATAGCGTGCACTATGATGATTGAAGGAAAAGTTGTGCACACCTATTTGAGAGATGCAGTCAATACAACAGTCTATACTATCAACATAACACAACTAAATCAAGGCACATATAAGACACCTTATGCACTTTGGTTTGGTAATGTACCTAAAGTAAAATACTCCAGAATCTTTGGTAGCAAGTGCTACATCAAGAGAGATGATGGTGTTGGTAAGTTTGATGCTAGAAGCGATGAAGGTATTTTCCTTGGTTACTCTACTAAAATCAAAGCATATAGATGTTTTAATTTGAGATTAAAGAAGATAATTGAAACTACTCATGAAAAGATTGATGAGAAGTTCATGGTTCAAGAGAGGTACTATGAATATGCACCTATCATTGAGGATGAACCCGGGCCTAGGAGTAAATACATTATTATTGAAGAAATGTTTGATTGCATTGATGTATCATGTAATGAACCTGAATCAAGCAAAGAAGTATCACAGATTTTAAATGAGGATGTCACACCAAAAGTTCCAAAATTCACATGTAGATACCATTCAAAAGATGATATCATTAGAGATCAGAGCAGTAGTGTTTTGACTAGATATAAAGCAAAATGTTTAACAGTGGATGAAGAGGTATGTTTACTTTCACAAATTGAACCTTTAAGTGTTCAAGATGCTTACAAGGATTCTGATTGGCAGAAAGAAATGGAAGAAGAATTAGATCAAATAATCAAAAATGATACATGGGAATTGGTTCAAAGACCTAGTAAAAAAAATGTGATTGTAAAAAAGTGGGTATTCAAGAATAAGATGAATGAAGATGGCACAGTGGTCAGAAACAAAGAAAGACTGGTGTGTAAAGGATATACACAAAGGGAAGGAATAGATTACACTGACACATTTTCCCTTGTGAGCAGACTAGATGCCATTAAGTTATTTTTGGCTTAAGAAACATTCAAAGATTTTAAAGTATATCAAATGGATGTCAAATCAGCCTTTCTAAATGGTGACTTGAAGGAAGAAGTGTCCAAAGAACAACTTGAAGGATTTAATCTATCAGATAAACTAGACATGGTATGTAGATTGAAGAAGGCACTCTATGGACTTAAACAGGCCCCAAGAGCTTGGTATGAGAGACTAGATGGTTATCTTACCAAGATTGGACTCAAGAAAGGAGCAATAGTTTGCAACTTATTCATAAGAGAGACACCTGATGGATTATTACTTGTTGCCATATTTGTTGATGACATTATCTTTGGAGGTAATGACAAGCTTAGTACAGATTTTGCAAAAGAAATGCATAATGAATTTGAAATGAGCATGATTGGTCCTATTAAATATTTTTTGGGATTGAATGTAAAGTACACAGATAATGAAATATTCATAAATTAGTCCAAATATGTGAAGGAAATATTAAAGACTTTTAAGATGGAAGACTGTAAGACAGTATGCACTCCTATGATAATAGGAAGCAAGCTTTCTAAAGAAGATGATCCCACAATAGTTGACAAGACATTGTACAAACCTATGATTGGAAAACTTATATATCTTACTCAATCGAGACTAGACATATCTAATGCAGTTGACATTGTTGGTAGATTTGTAGCTGAACCCAAGAAGAATCACCTAATGGAAATAAAGAGAATATTCAGATATTTAAAGGGAACTATAGACTATGGTTTATGGTATCCTAAATCAAAGAATGTACAACTTCATGTATATACAGATGCAGATTGGGTAGGTTGTATTGATGGCATGAAGAGTACTTCAGGAGGAGTAGTATTTATTTGAGATAGGTTGGTTTCTTGGATAAGTAAGAAGTAGAATTGTATCTCTCAGTCAATAGCAGAAGCTGAATATGTTGCAGCAACAAATTGAATTTTTCAACAATGGTTTGGATCAAGCAGATGGTTAAAGATTTTGGTATTCATGTTGATTATCCTATTGTTATTCACTGTGATAACACCAGCACTATCAACATGTCCAAGAACCCTGTGATGCACACAAAGACAAAACACATTGAGATCAAATACCATTTTCTTAGAGAAAAAGTTGCAGACAAAGAAGTAAAATTGGACTATGTGAGCACTATAGAATAGTTGGCAGATATCTTCACAAAGCCTTTATCAAAAGATACTTTTGAGTATCTTAGGGAGAAGTTGGGAGTAATTCCCTTTCCTGAGTCTGATTAGATAAAGTAGCAAGTACAACAGTCCATAGTGACTGGTGAATGGTGGACTACTCTATTTCTAGAGTAGTACCTATGCCTAATTGTTTATGGAAACCTTTCACATTGATGTCAAAGGGGGAGTATGCAGTAAGGGGGACCATATACTCTAGGGGAGTATGCAGTAAGGGGGAGCATATACTCTGGGGGAGTATATAATCATGTAAAATAAAAACACAGATAGAGGAGTTGCAGTAGTGTAGAGAAATATTTGATGAGGATATTGAGAAGATTGTAAAAAGAAAGGGGACACCATGTGATGAATATTTTTTTAATATCATATGTTTCCATCAATGTCAAAGGGGGAGATTGTTGGAGATTTACTTCTGGCAGCTAGTTGATTGTATGTTTGTCATTGATGACAACATATAATATACATCAGTGTTTTGTATGTACTTATTAGAATGATGCTATTAAGCCTTGCATGGTTATATTCATGTTTTAGACATGCTTTGGATGATTTTTTCATACATGCAGAATCAGATATGAAGTTTCAGTTGAGTTGTGTAATTCTATTAGCGACAATTATAGTTTTTGGTGTTTATCTATATAGAGCCAATGTATTAGCACTGGTTCTTGAGTTATGCTTATCTTCAGGATATGCGTGTTTGTATTCAAGTTTAATTATGAGTTGAAGATAGTTATCTAAAGGCACCAAACATGTTTCAACGGTATTGCAATGTTAGAGTTAATTTGGTGAAGCCAACTTTGTGAAGCATTGCGTTTATTTAGTTTATATTGTGCGGTTATAATTATTCTTGGTGGTTAGTTTAGCCGATAAGGATGTTGTGAAGAGTTACCTAATAGGTCCCATGATCTCATACTTTGAGGAAGATACTTATAGTAGTTCATTTGTGAACGCTAAGTGTGAATGATAACAAAAGAGATAGAAAAAGTACAGAGTAGAATATCAGTTATGTTTCATTCATCAAGGATCTATGTGAAGAAGCAGTGAAAGATTACATTAAATTGGAATTGATGAAGGCAAAAGGTCTACTCTACAGTTCATCGTCAAATATAGTGCATATTTTTTCTATAGAAGGTTGTAGCCTTCACCATTGAAGCAGTGAGCTTTTGGACAGTTAGTCCTCATCCTTAACACATGGTTATTTGTAAAAGACTCCTAACAGGGTCATACCCTTAACCAAGTCACTATACTTATTGCATTGTAAAGAACAACACCTAACATGGTTGCAAGATCTTCTAACAGGGATTATTATAAACAAGTATAGTTCATTGTGGATCCTAATTCCCACCGGGGTTTTTACCATTTGGTTTCCCCATAACCAAATTGTGGTGTTTTCTATTGTGTTATCTGAATGTGCATTTACTTTATGGTATTCTGGAATTAATAAGAGAAAAGAATTAAATTAGCTGATAACTGATTCACCCTTCCCTTTTAGTTATCCTTTAGGACTATTCCAACAACATATTATAATGAGAGTTGTTGTAGTTGGCACTCATTCTTTGCTCTAATAATTATGTATGTATTATTTTCCATTCTTGAATATTAATCAAAGGAGGATGGTGATTCTATACAAAGACCCTTTTTTGATTTAACACCGGATATAGTTGTTAAAGTTAATCCTTGTCTTTCTATTTTACCTATATTAATTATTTCTTTATAGAGCATTGGAAATGGGATTTATGTATGGTGATCACCCATTCCATGGATGGTGGTAATTTTCTATGATTCCCTAGAGATATGGGTGTTATTGTTATAATTTTTGGGTATCTTGGTTCCAAAGTGAGCCAATGTAATTGCTAAATTGAATAAGTACATATAAAGGTAAATATGGAGGTTTAGTAAGAATTGTGTACACAATATCTAGTACCAATACTAGAGAGAATTGCGCACACAATAATCATAGGTTTTTTGTTAACATTATTTGTTGGCCTCTAAAAAGCAAGGTATCTTGGGGAAGCTTCCCAACATCATTACCAATATTTGGTTTCATGTATATTTTATTTTCAATAATAAGTGCAAAAAGAAGATTTTGTAGTTTAAGAAATTTTCTTATTGTTTATCATCATTAAATAATTTGTAGAGTATAGGTGCACTGATCAGTTAAACTCCTTATATTTACCAATACATAGTAATTTATTTTTGTAGTTAATCGGTATATGTAGGAGGAGGATATTGTGTATTATGTAGAAGAAGAAAGTAACAAAGAGGATAAGGTGGAAGGGGATAACAAGGATCTACAAAGGGGAAAAGGAGATGAAGGAAAATTAGGAAATTGCTACCACCTGATAGGAAGGAATTAAAAAATACAAAGAACTCTATGTGTCTCTCTTTGAAGATTCAAGTTGAGAAGAACATAAAAGAGATGTTTGAGCTTGAGGAGAAACTAGAGATGAAGGAAATTGATAATTTTGGCAAAATTAAAAATGTCCTTAAAACTATTTTTTATATTACAAATTTTATTTTGAGTAGAGCTATTATGGGGGTCGTTTCTTGCAGCTTCAAGATTAGAAAATAGAGGCAAAATAGGGATCAAAGGTTGTTGAAGAAAAAAATGAGGATCATGCAATGACTTACAAGGAGGCTTGGAGGGAAGATTTGGCCTCCCTCAAGGCTAATTGGAATGTCCTTAACTAATGTTTCTCCTATGGGTTGATATCTTCATTTTCTATTTTGTTTTAATGGTTTTAAAATATTATTATTTTATGGTTGGCCTACGTCTCTGTATGTTTCTCTCAGGACTTTCTAGTAGTTTTCAATTTGTTTGATGGATTCTTCTTCTTTGTTTCTCTATTGGAGAACTTTTTGTGAGGCATGTTTGGCTCTTTTTTTTTTTCCCAAGACAAGTTTTCTTTTTGTTCTTTTTAATCAAAAGAACAAACATGACCTGGATCCATTTTTTTTAAAAAAACTACTATTGAAGTCAACATCGACTTAGAGGAAACAAAAGAAAATGATATTAGAAATGTTGAGAGAATGCTCATGTTAAAATATTGATAATAATAGCATTGAACCATGGAAAAAATATGCATAAAAATATACAATTATTTTGCATCTAAAATTACCCCTATGTGAATCATAATATAAAAAAGTAATTTTTTTTATCCACCACACCATGGAGTTTAGTTAAACATGTGCCAAACCATCCATGTCAAAGAAATACATGAAAATGTAATTCCACTTATCATATGGAGGAGAAATAAGTCCCAAAACATTAAAATAATTAAACTACAATAGTAGAGTATCATAGATAAGAATATCCATGTTCATTAGATAAAATAATTAAACAAATGGATATTCTTATCTATGAACATGAATATGAAAGATTGAATCATTAAAATATGGAAAGAATAAAAGGTTTTATATTAATTTTGTGTATTTAAATAAGTATAATTCATAATGACCACCATTTACACAAATACATAGAAATTAGGTTATTTGATATTCTTCCTGGTCAACCAATGATTAATTACACAACCAAAATATATTTAAGGTTAGTAAAGAAGTCCATTCTAATTGTAAGAAGTAAAACCTATTAGAGCAATAAGATATTTCACTTATTAATTAAATAATTTTGATTTAATTATTAAGTCACTTATTATCTCTAGTTTACTTAAGCTAAACTTTAGACATATAACAATTAATTCTTTGAATAAATATTATCATGCAACCTAGATATTTCCTTTTTTAGGGTTTTGATCACCTTTATAAGGATTGATCTAATTGTACTTTATTATTCTCTCCCTAAATGATTATTTCATCTTTCAGAACATTCTTTGTTGTGTCTCCTTTCTTTTCTTTTATGACAATTTTTTGCTACATTAGATCTTGGTGATAGAAATATCTGAATTCTAACATGGTATGATAGTCTTGTTGTTGCAGCCCGTTCTTGAGTTTTTAAAGAATTTTTTGAGCTCTAAGGGTTTCAAGTTTATAGAGGTTTCTTATGTTGATATGGGTGGAGCTATTTTTTAAGAGCACTTTTGGCATAAAATGACCTCATGGTTGCATCTTGAAGGCCCAAAAACCCCTATTTTCATGTAAGGCACCCACAATTTGAACACAGTTTAAATCTTGGCATATTTTTTTGCATGTACAACCCTGTTGTGGGCATGTTTTATGAAGCAAGGAAAAAAATTAAAAAAATTAAAAATACATATATATATATATAATTAATTAATTTTAAATTGACTTTTTGCCTTAGTTTTAATGCAGATAGTTATAAATTAGCAGTGTCGCCTACCAACCACCACCATATTTCCTAGTGGCCACTGCTCAGCCACCATGCCGCCTAACAATTGCCACCATGTAGCCCATTAGGCTCCTTCACCACTGCACCGCCCAATGGCCACCACCTCATCATCGCATCGATGTAGGGCTACCACGAGCACCCCTACTGAGCCCCCTGGTTTCCATATGACCTGCAGCTATTTTTTTGTAAGCCCTTGAAGCCTATAATATATTTTTGGGCCCTTTTTTACCACTACTTGATTTTTTTCTTGAAACTTGAACAAACAAAGGTTTTTTTTGCAAATGCAATACTGTCGAAAAGCTCATTCCGAGATGGAGACTTTGGTAGAGGTTTTATTTTCTAATCTTTCTACTGTTGAAAATGAGTTGAGTAACTGAGAAGGGAAGGGTGAATCAGTCACCACAGAAACAAATCCAATTCCCTTAGATGTCTTAATTAAACTTATCACTGTTAGTCAGTCAACATAGATATTCTCCTGTCACTCGGTTAACAAAGTAAATCTTTTAAGATATTAACTATAATTATCCTTTAGTGATTAAGTGTAGAAACATAAAGGATAAAGTAAATAACATATACACAGATGACACCAAGATTTAACATGGAAACCCAATTTGGGAAAAACCACCAACTGCAACTAGTTACTATTTTTTACTCTTCTGAAGTGAGCCATGTTAGGAGCCAACCCTATTAAAGGTTACAATACACATTGTTAGGTGTGACCCTAATAGAGGATTTAATCACCTTGTAAGGCGTGACCTTGTTAGAGGTCTTCAAAAACCTCAATGTATAAATGTCACCTTGTGAGAGGAATTACAAAAGACTGTTAAGTCTACTCTGTAAAGGGATTTAGGAGTAAAAGTACAAACCTGTGTCACACTTTTTCAAAGGAAGAGGACCACAACATGAAAGTGAACCTATTGAAAATGTGAGCAATAGAAGAAGTAAATAACTAGAATACCAGCCCCAATTGGTCTCTATTTTAGATAATAAGACTGGTATTGTGTCACAAAGAACTATCAATGTGGTGGGTGATGATAAAGAGCATCCCCATTTTAGACTACCAAGTGATAATGAAAAACGATCCCTACCTTAGTTTTAATGCAGATAGTTATAAATTAGCAGTGTCGCCTAGCAACCACCACCATATTGCCTAGTGGCCACCGCCTGGCCACCATGCCGCCTAACAATTGACACCGTGTAGCCCATTAGGCTCCTTCACCACTACACTGCCCAATGGCCACCACTGCATCATCGCATCGATGCAGGGCTACCACGAGCACCCCTACTGAGCCCCCTGGATGCCATATGACCTGCGGCTATTTATTTGTAAGCCCTTGAGGCCTATAATATATTTTTGGGCCCTTTTTGACCACTGCTTGATTTTTTGCTTGAAACTTGAACAAACAAAGGTCTTTTTTGCAAACGCAATATTGTCGAAAAGCTCATTCCGAGATGGAGACTTTGGTAGAGGTTTTATTTTCTAATCTTTCTACTATTGGAAATGAGTTGAGTAACTGAGAAGGGAAGGGTGAATCAGTCACCACAAAAACAAATCCAAGTCCCTTAGATGTCTTAATTAAACTTATCATTGTTAGTTAGTCAACGTAGATATTCTCCTGTCGCTCGGTTAACAAACTAAATCTTTTAAGATATTAACTATAATTATCCTTTAGTGATTAAGTGTAGAAACATAAAGGATAAAGTAAATAAAATATACACAGATGACACCAATATTTAACATGGAAACCCAATTTGGGAAAAACCACCAACTGCAACTAGTTACTATTTTTTACTCTTCTGAAGTGAGCCATGTTAGGAGCCAACCCTACTAAAGGTTACAATACACATTGTTAGGTGTGACCCTGATAGAGGATTTAATCAACTTGTAAGGTGTGACCTTGTTAGAGCTCTTCAAACACTTCAATGTAGAAATGTCACCTTGTGAGAGGATTTACAAAAGACTGTTAAGTCTACTCTGTAAAGAGATTTAGGAGTAAAAGTACAAACCTGTGTCACACTTTTTCAAAGGAAGAGGACCACAACATGAAAGTGAACCTATTGAAAATGTGAGCAACAGAAGAAGTAAATAACTAGAATACCAGCCCCAATTGGTCTCTATTTCAAATAATAAGACTGGTATTGTATCACAAAGAACTATCAATGTGGTGGGTGATGATAAAGAGTATCCCCATTTTAGACTACCAAGTGATAATGAAAAAAGATCCCTGACCATAGTAGCAATAAACTAGGGTAGGTCTACATATAATCTGAGGAATAGAATAGTTGAATTTGGTCAAGGCAAAATTGTCTCTATTTTTATTAAAGAGGTTTCCCCACAAGTTGCTACAAAATATCCTATCAAGGGTAGTAAAGAAAAGAAAGCTGCAAAGAAAGCAAAATCTTCTTCTACCTAGAAGGAGAAAGAGGAAATAAAAGTAGAAGAACACATGGTCATTGATAAGGCCAAGAGAGGAAAAAGGATAAGTGATATATCTTCTAAATTACCTATGTTTCACATGAAACATGCTCTTACTTAGATGAAAGTTTCAGTTCCATTGATGGAGATGTTAAAGATAAAAGAACACAAAAAAGTTGCACTTGCACTTTTAAAAGTGATAGAATATTTCCCAATGTCAAACAAGGAAGAAGTATCCTTGACCTTAAGTAATGAGAAAAGAGATGTTCCATCTATGAATGAAAATGAGAAACAAGTGAAAGGCCTAGAGAAAATCAGAGAACTTTCTACTATCTGCATTGGGAATGTGATTACTCAAGAACCACTATCATTTGATACATTCTTTGTTGTACTTTAATGATAAATCATTTGTTGGTGAAAAATTGTATGATAGACTCTGGTGATGCAGCTACTGTGATGCCATATCATATTATGAAAGAACTAGGCCTTCAAGTTAGCACTCCTACTAGAATTTGTTATGCAACGAACACTAGGTAGGTTCCTATAATAGGAACACTAAAAGATATTGAAGTAAAAAAAATTTCATTCCTTGAAGCTACCTATAGAAAGGATATAGTTGTTGTTGATACAAAACCTCATTATGGTATGCTATTATCTAGACAATGAGTAGCAAAAGTTGGTGGAATATCGGAACTAGAATTTTGATATGAAACAATACCTATCAATGGCACCAAGGTCAATTTGTATAGAGAGCCTTGATCTTCTATCATGGTTGAAATGGTTTTACCTAATCAACTAAATTGTTGTGTAGATATTGACATGGAAAATGTTCTTGTTAAAGAGATGAAGCCATAATTGAGAAACACTGACCAATAATTAATGACTTGTTATCACAACAAGATGGATTGTGTCAAATGTATTTTGATGGAGGATTCTCTAAAGAAGGATCAAGAGAAAGTGTTTTATTTATCTCACCGTAAGGTATTAATTTTAAGTACTCCTTCCTTTTGGCCTTTCATTGTACCAAAAATACAACTTAGTATGAAGCATTAATATTGGGGTTGGATATTTCCATCAAGAATGGCATTAAATGCTTACAAGTTCATGGGGATTCCCAATTAATCATAGCTCAGATTAGATAAAAGTATGTTGGTAAGGATGATAGATTGAAATTGTATAAATATGTTGTCTAGGATAGATTAGAATTCTTTGATTCTTTCAACATTTTCTGGGTAGAGAGGTCAAACAATATAATGACATATTTTCTTGCAAGTGTTGCTTTGAAGAATGATGACATTACCCTTGCTGACATATCTATGGTCAAAGTCAAGAATAGGCCAACAGTTCCTAACAATATAAAAAATTGGCCAATTTTTGAGGATGATGATGATATCCTCAGATTTATCTAGTGTTTAGATCCATATGATTGCCAAAGATTGACCGTGACTCTTTGATAGGAGTTGTAGATGGAAAATAATACATTTTTGATAAAGAAGTTATTCAGCTAGCTTCTAATTATATTCCTAAATGATTAGTTTAACTAGAGGGCATGTTTAATATAAATGATAATTACATGTCACAAAGGTCCAACGCCAAGGTGGGATATTTGGAGGAAATAAATCTAGGATCAAAGACATCCCCTAAATTGGTTTACATTGGAAAAAGGTTAGATAGGAATGTGAGCATAAATTTTGTAAAATTTCTAAAAAAATATAAACATGTTTTTGCCTGGTCCTATGAAGATGTCAAAGCCTATAGAGAGGACCCATTCCAGCATGACATCCGACTGAAAGAAGATGTAAAACCATTTAGGAAAAAATAAAGGCCTTTCAATAAATTATTGGATACTAAGATGCAAATGGATTTAATAAAATTAAGGGAAGTAGACATAATTCAGCCCATAAGACATTCATCATGAGTTTCAAATTTAGTCCCGGTAAGAAAAAAGAATGGGGACATAAGGTTATGTGTTGATTTTAGGAACTTGAATGTAGCTTCATTGAAAGATAATTATGGACTACCTAATATGGAAGCTATTCTGCATAAGGTCACTGGATGTAATTTATTATCTATGATGGATGAGTTCTCTAGGTATAACCAGGTGCTAGTGAAGGAATCTAAATAATTTAAGACATCATTTACTAAACCTTGGGGAACTTATGTGTATCTCTTTGTCTAAAAATTGTTGGTGCTACTTTTAAGAGGGAAATGTATGTGGATTTTAAGGATCTTATAGATGTCCTCATGGTAGTTTACCAAGACGATCTGACCGCCTTCTCAAAAAGAGCAGAAGATTGTTGTAGCCACCTTGAGAAGGTCTTAGTCAAAGCACTGGAATATGGTATATCACTGAACCCAAAAAATGTCAATTTGTTGTTATAGAAGGAAAAATCTTGGGTCATATAGTATCAAAGGAAGGGGTAAGAATAGACCCAGAAAGAGTTCAAGTTATTAAGAAGGTACTTGCTCCTAAAAAAATCAAAGTTGTATAGTCATTCCTGCAACAAATTAAATTTGTTAGGAGGTTTATTGCCAACTTTGCAGAGATAGTCAAACCAATAGTCAAATTATTGAAGAAAGATGAAAAGTTTGAGTGGAACCAGAAGGAACAAGAAGATTTTGAAAAAATTAAACAAGCAATTCAATAAGCCCTTGTTGTAAGTTCTCCTAACTATACTAAACTTTTTTCTCTCTTTACATTTGCATCTTTTCACACTATTGCAGCAGTGCTATTGCAGAAAGATGAGGAGGGATTTGAACATCCTATAGCATTCTTTTGTAAGTCACTACAATCACCTGAGCTGAATTACCAGTTGTGGAAAAACAAGCTTATGCCTTAGTGAAAGTATTTAAGTCTTTTAGACTGTATCTAGTGCGTGCTAAAGTTAATGCATATGTTCCCCATGCTACAGTGAAAGATATATTGGTCCAAAGTGAAGTAACATGAAAAATATGTAAATGGATTAATAAGATTTAGAAGTTTGACTTGGAAATCCATATCACTAAACTGATAAGGGGATTGGGACTAGATAAGTTAATGACATAAGATAATTTGGATCTAGTTCAATTAAATAATGTTAAAACTTGTGGAGAAATTGTTACAAGCATTAAGATGCAGCCCTGACATACTAACATACTATATTTTCTCAAAAATGTGAGTTTCCCAGAGGATTTGAGTGACAACCAGAGGAGAAGCCTGAGATTGCAAGTTTAGAGATATGTATTGTTGAAGGGTGACCTATATTGGAAGAATAGGGATGATATATTGCTATTGTGTCTGGACAAGGGACAATCTGAAAAGGTTTTGAAATAAATGCATTATGGGATATGTGGAGGACACTACACAGCCAGAGAAACAACTCATAAAATTTTAAGGGCTAGCTACTATTGACCTTATTTGTTTAAATATGCCCATGATTTTTTTAGGAAATGTGAACCATATAAAAGGTTCTTAAATAAATTGATGTTTTCAGGTGCTCTTTTGCTAAATCCTGTAGTTACAGAAGAACCTTTTTTCATGTGGGGGATGTACTTTATTAGAGAATTTGCTGAGAAATCAAGTAGGGGGCATAGTTGGATTTTGGTTGTTACTGATTAATTTACCAAGTGGATTGAAGCAATCCCAACTAAGAAGGGTATAATCACATTGGTTATTGACTAATTGATGAATAATGTAGTTGCTATATTTGGTGTTCCTATTAAACTAGTAATGGATAATGCCATGTCCTTTAGATCTGACAAATTTGTTGATTTCTGTTCTGACATGGGAATTGTTATTTCATATTCATCCCCTTACCACACACAAGAAAATGGACAAGTAAAATATAATAACAAGAGTATTCTGTAGATTCTAACTAAAACCTTAGAAATAACAAAAGGGCTTGGCATTCCAAATTGAATTTTGCCTTATGGGCAGACAAAATTACTGTGAAGAAGGAAACATGAAATTGTCCTTTTGAACTGGTGTATGGTGTTTAGTCTAAAATGCCTATGAACAACTTGATCCATGTTTATAAATTCATCCAAGATGAGGGTTTAGAAGTTTTCAAGCCCATGAAGGATGGAATGGTTCAGCTAGTAGAACTGGATGAAGTGAGAAGAGACAGTCAAAGAGAAATAATCAAATTACAATTAAAAATGAAATACCTTTTTGACAAGAGATTAAATGATAGAAAGTTACAACCTGGTGATATGGTTCTTCAATGGAATACAAGGGCTGAGGACAAAGGAAAACATGAAAAATTTCATTCCTTATGGTTGGGCCCCTTTATCATTCACCAAGCTTTTAGAAAGGATTCATATATTCTAAAGAATATGGATGGTGAGGTGTTTGAATTGCTAGTGCATGGACAGTTCTTAAATCCTTTCTTCAATTAATTATGCTTTCCATGCACATTAGTCTTGTATTTTATGTATAGGTGTGTTTGTTTCTTGTTGTGTGTTTCTTTCCCTGTTGTGTGTTTGCTTCTGCAGTAGGTTAGTGCAGTTGTGGTTTGCCTCCCAGAGATCTATAATTATTGCTATGAACTTGCATTCAAGAATCCTCAGATAGAGCCACTCTTGGGTATATTTCTATTTTTTCTAAGTCTTCTTAAAGGTTTTGGTTCCCGATGTCAGTATATGCCCTAAAATTCAAAGTCTGTTCCAATGTACCATCAAATTTTTTGCAAGTGTTTGTTTCCCAAGAAATGTGGTATAAAAATAAATGAAAGTCCTAAACCCTAGGTCTCTTGTGTCTATGTCACGTAAAAAACCTAGACCCTAATTACCTTGTTCTATTTTGAAGTTACTTTTGGCGAGTAACTTGAGTGTTTTTAAAGTCATGTACATTTTTTTCCTTTACTTTTATCTCATAATCTCATGATCAGAACCAAATATTCTATTTGATCTAGAGACTTGGCGCAAGCTTTTATCTCTTAATCTCAAGAAGAAAGGAATATGCTCTTATACATTCAGAGATTAAGCACATGCGATTGATCTTATTTTCATCATGCGGTTGGCGCGTGATCGCTAGACAAAGATGAAGTTAGCTCAAATATTAAGAGATTTAGCGAAAACCATGGATGTTGTTTTCTTTGTGTGGATAGAAATAGATCTCATGACTTAAATCCAGTTACAAGAAATATTTGGAGATTCAGAGATAGCATTATCATTGAATCTCATAATCCAACCCAAGGTCAAGACAAAGTTTACTTTTTCCTTTGCTGCTAGATCTCCAGATGAAATGAGAGTTAAGTAAAATATTGTGAGATTCAGCAAGGATCATGATCTCATTCCAGATGAACGGCTTCTGCATGATCTCTGGATAATAGCAAAGATCAATCTTTTATTCAGTGATTGAGCGAGACTCATCGATCTTGTTTTATCCTTAGTTTGATCGAGTAGAACTTGCATGTGATCTCCAATTTAACCTCAGAGTTAGTAAATCTTTTAGCGACTTGGAGAAAAAGTAGTTGCATGATTTCCAGATGAACCTATGGCTAAGGCCAAGTCAAGTGATGTTTATTGCGAGATTTAAAGGTAACTTCATCGCGTGATCTCATAATGAAAGTGTAGTTAAGAAAATTGTCTTGAGATTCAGTGTGAGCTATTGGATCAAAAGTAGAATCAAGGGTCATCTCTTAATCTTGGGAAGAATTGGTCAAGTATAGAATGATTCAGAGACTTAGCACTGACTGTTTATCAAAGAAAGATCTAAGGGCTAGCACATAATCTACAGATTAAACTTGAGTTATGAGAACTATTTAGCGACTTAGAGATCTATTCAGTCGTTGAATCTCCAAATGAATCATTATCAATTGTGGTTAATTCAAAGCCAAGTTAGGTTTGTTGTGAGTGAATGTAGACCATTGATCAAGATAGAGATGTGCATGTGGATTTGAATCACTAGAGAAGGTCAAAAGATTATGAATTATTTAGTGATTAGGAGGTAATTAGCTAAGATGCAGGCATGTGTTTAAGTGGCTAAGGAAATATGTGGTGTTTGTGAAGTATTGAAGTAAACCCAAGGTTAGATAGATCATTTTGCAATTTAGAGATAGCCTTTATCTCTAAATCTCTAGACTTGACCAGAGTTAGTGCAAACATTGGAAGATTGCAAGATAGCCTTTATCTTGTAATGTCAGAATAGACTAGAGTTAGTGCCAAGGATTATGAGATTAAGTATGAACTGTGGATCAAAATTAAGATGAATAGTTTCCATGTAATCTCAAGATAAAATGATGAAGTATAGAATGATTTAGAGATTTAGCACTAGACTTAGATCAAGATCTCTTCATGTGGCTGGCGCATGATCTCCAAATAAAATTAAGGTTAAGTAAATAATTTAGCTACTTAAAGATTCCCTTGTCGCGCAATCTCTAGATGACTTAAGTAAAGATAAGGCTAAAAGATGAGTTGATAAGAAAATATCTAGACCATTGTGTTGGAATTACTGGAATGATGTACTAAGAGGGGAGGGGTGAATCAGTACCTCTAAAAATTTTCATTTTATTGAGCCATTAACCTTTGTGTCATAAGATTTGTATATTCACCTATATATCTGCTCATCTTTCTTTATGTATGTGAAATCACAATATAAGTTATTTACATGTGTAAACATTCAAGAAACATACATGAAAGTAAATAACACATAACACAGGATATGATATCACATAAAAATCCTATTAGAAAGTAAAAACTATGGTGGGGATGTCACCCACAAAACTTCACTATCTATAGATAAGAAGGGAGCCGATTAAGGCTTACAATTTGATCACTTCTGATGATCTACCTTGTTAGGAGTATTAGAGTGGAGAACTGTTAGGATCTACTTTGTTTGAAGCTTTAGCAACACCATTAGGTATGCACTCTATTAAGATATTTATCAAGAACTATTAAGTCCACCTTCTACAAAAGGATTTATGATGTGATGCACTTGTTAGAATGCAACTACAATATAAATGTTGATCTGATAGTATATGAAATCTCTAACTTCTGATAAAAGATCATGTAAAGATTACAATGTATAAGTAATCACCTTGATTAATTGAATGATACCTTGTCTCTGCTCGTCGATAGCCTTGTCTGTGTTCTTGAGAAATAATATGATCTATTTCTGAACATTGCATGAATTCACTTCTTCTTCTTAGATTCTATCCATGGATACAATAATTTATCCATAAATTTCATATTACAAATGATTCAACATCTATATATGCTAGTTTCTAGGTTCATTCTTGATTTATGCTTTTCAGATTAACTCTAGATCCAAGGTTTACAACTTGACCTTGATCTTTAGTTAGTTATGTTTTAGATCTGTTAGGATGCTTTAAAAGAATTACAATATACTTGCTTTACCCTCAAGTAATTTTTTTTTAAAAAATAAAATACTATAAATAGAGTTACAATGATTTATCTGACGTGGAAAGTCAGATCCACTTTTTGTGGGTTCTATAACTGACTATTGGTTTTGATGGTCAGACTGGTCTATCCGTCTGTCATTTTTCTTTCATTCTTTGCTCTGTCAATCTTCTGCTTTGTTAGTGTCCCTATTTTGAAATGTTCATTAGGTTCCTTTCCTTTTCTTCTCTTTTGGTGATATTCACAAAATTGTACTATCGGTGATGTCATTCTTGGTTTGTCATCGGTTCAACACTTGTTAGTGTTCATCAGGCAATTCTATACTTAGCATTTTCTTGCCAAGCATTGTTATCTTGTCGGTTATGTTGTGTGATGTCTATCGGTTATGCCTATACCAATGAATTTAATCATTTTTTCACTTAAGTATACTAATGTAAAAACTTAATGTCATCAATCGCCCCGTTTGACATTAGTATCAAAAACTGATATGTGCAACATACTTAATGTATTAGTATGTACACCTGTGTATACTTCTTCCTTAGTCATTTTACTTTTAGTCATGAAATGACTCCCTTTATGCATATGTTGGTAAGTGTAAGTTTATGTACATATCTATTTTTACATATTCATGTTGTACATACAATATACATTCTCTTTCTATTACTGTATTATATTGTACATATGTACTATTCATTCCTCCTTTTTTGATAATAAAGGAAAAGGTACTTACAAATTTTCAAAAATGTGTGAGTGTGAGGCTTTTATTTACTCCATCATCTTCTCCCATTTCTCCTTCAAATTTTCTAGAGTCATGTGCTCAAGTGATATCCTCACATGCATATCATATATTTTGTCTACCACCGACATCTCCAAGGTTTCTATTAGATTTTTTGCATCTATAATGTGTTGTTGGTGAGGTTTGGAAATATGTGAACCTTTAGCTCGGTAACCTCATTTCTAAAATGTGTCTCTGCAGCCCATACATCTTGTCTTAATATGTTTACCTCTATTATCTTGTCATGATACAACTTTATTGTATTTGCATCAGAGGTTAAACTTTGTGCACTCACTGTCAGATCTGAATCTATCTGGAACAACTTTTCACTATTCTCTTTTGTAAAATTTTCAAGTGTGCACAATTTTTGAACTAAGGTAATAGCTTCTACAATCATAGGTTGTAATTGACTTGCTGATTCAGAGAGATTTACCTTGTTCTCTGCCACTTCTTGGCTAATATTCTCAACAAGTTTGTGTTGATACTTCTTCTCTGCTCGTTCTTCCATTGCCTGCTCTGCATCTACACTCTGAGTAGAGATGGCGTCAGTAAGAATTGCAATTTACTCCATGATTGATATGCCATCTTCAACTTTTGTATCAAGAACAAGTTGATGTAGTATATCCATGAGCTTTATCAAGTGCTTGGGCTTCCCTATGTCCCTATTTCATTTCCTCCTGTATAGCTTTTCTTTGGCATATCACTCCAAACTTTTGAAGTGTTTCAGTAGCCAAAGTAGATACATCCCACTTGGGTATTTCAATTACCTCATCAAGTGTTACTCCCAAGATGTCTTTCTTCATTATTTTCTTCTTCTTGTTCTTTTGTTGAGAGACAAATTGGTGAACTACCATCTGTAGATCTTGAGATTTGATTGATTTTGTTGGTGAAGGTCAAGAAGATGAAGCTTCTTGTTGCTTCTTTTTAGAGTCCACCTACTGGTTGTGTGAAGACATCTCTTCATTGGCCTTGGGTGTATCAACATATTTTTCTTCCTTTTTCTTCATGCTATCATCTTGCTTAACTTCTTCACTTTTTTCTTTCTCTTCATCCTTTCTCAATGTATCATTTTTGTTAATACCTTCTCCTTTGTCCTTTTTAGTAGACAACTCTTGCTGAGTGTCGGTTGCATCTTTCATCTATGTGTTTGTATCTTTTTGACTATTTGATGCATCTTTATTTTCTTCATTTCCCATGTCCTTTGGTATATCATCATCTTTCTTAGATTATTTCTCTTGACTTGAATCAATATCAATAGCTTCTATCAATATTTTCATGTTAGTCGATGTATTTACCTCTACAGTGGTATTAAGTGTGTCTTGTCCATCGGTATCACCTTGTGTAACAGTGACATCTTCATATTTTTGCACCTCTTTTGTAGGGTATTTTCCTATAATGTCATTAATGACATTATCTAACCATGTTTCATCATTGATATCCTCATTTAAGTCACCTTGTATTGTCAATTCTTCTTTTGTAACTTCTGCCTCATCATTCAAATCAATATGAATTGGGCTTGGTAAAATTTGGCTTTCTTCACTTTTATTTTTGTCAAGAGTAGTGTCGGGCCATGCCTCATCTATAACTTTAGTATGTTTGGGGCCTGTTGTATCACTCTCTTCTTTGTCCAATTCCATTGATGAATCATCTTGTACATCTTTGATGATGATGTGCTCTTTCTCAGGGCTAGCTTCCCTAGTGGGATTTTTGAGTATTTTACTCCACTTTTTAATGCTTTCCTGATCTAGCTCAATTAGCTTCCCTTTGAGAAATTTGTATGCTCTCATTTTGGGTGAGAACTCCTTTTCATACCTTTTCATCATTTCACTTATCTCTTCCTTCTTTGAATCAGAAGGCATAAGAGTAACAAGTAGTCTTTCTCTTATATCTTTTTCCTGGTGAAGTGCAAATGTCCATCTTATAGACAATCTCTCTGTTAGTTCCTTGGGTACATCATATTCTGAGAATTGAAGTGGAACATAATGATGTTTGCACAATTTAGCTATTATAGCTTCTTCAATTTTGTTTTGATCCTTTGGATCAAATTTCATCCATTTCCTAATGTTAGGATTAGAAATAGATGGTGATTCTAAAATTTTCTTATATATTTCGTCAATGGTCTTTGGAATCAAGGGTTCTTTCCCTTTTCACACTTCTATGTTAGCTTCATCCATAGCTGAGTCTTCTAGATCTTCTCTAGTTCTGTTTAACTTTCTCCTTTTGGTCTATTTTTATTTTGGTGAGACATGTTTTCTCTTATAGGTTCTCACTTTTTATTTCTTCAGTGGTGAAGGAGTTGCTTCCTTTGCAGTTTTGCTTCTTGTCCTTGAGGCAACAGTTGTTCTTGATTTCTTGGGTGGAGGAGGAGGCGGTGAATCTGACTATGTAGCTTCTATGTCACTCTTTTATGTATCTCCACCAATGGGTGACTGGCCCTCAGTTTCTTCCTCCTTTCCTTCTATTTCCTCTTCACCTTCTTCAGTAACTACAAATTTCTTGGTTAAGTCCTTTACCATTTTTTTCTTCTTGTTTACAATTTTCTTGACAACAAGATCTGACTTGATTTTTTTTTTGCCCTAATCATAATTGCCAAATCTTGGTTGCTTGCTATCCACTGGTTCATTCAATAGTGCTTGGATGCACTTATTATCTTGTCATGTTTTGATCTCATAATCTAATGGTCATAGCCAGGATTTTGTAGGTACTACTGGTTTAATATAGGTAAAATCAATATCTACCATAAAACATATGTCTTCCTTGTGTTCTTCTACCAAACTCTCAAGTATCCTTATTCTAGCTTGCATATTTTCCTTAAATCCTTTGAATTACTCAATCATTAGGTCATCAAAATCTGTACCTAATGATTCTATGTGCTCACATATCTGTATGGTGACTGGTTTGCTTGTGTCCCATACTAATTTTCCCAAGGAAGGAAAGTATTCTTCAAAGTAAAAGAATATGCACATAATTAGAGAACCAAACTTACAAGTATTTTTCCTTGAAGACCTTATGGTTTTCATGTTATCCTCAAGTTGAGCTAACAATATTTCTACAAGATCCATCTTCTTTCCTTCTTTGATGATCTTGTAGGCTGTGCTCACAACAGTGCTTGCTATGTTGTTCATTCTGCTGGCCTGAAAGATTTTATAACCTATCACACATGCACCAAACTTAAGTTCCTTGTCGGTGATGGTGTTAACCTTGAGACCTTTTTATTTCTAATTTTGCACCATCAACTTTTCTACCTCCTTCAAGGATGGGTGCTTGTGACCTTTTGGCTTGTCGGTTGTGGGATATCCAGTAACCACATGAATAACATATTTTGTTATTCGTTTAGGCTCATTAAGCCACAATATCTAGTTATGCATTCTGCTAAGAAATATCTGTATCCATTATATCTTAAAAACCCTAGGAAAGTGTAGTGTATTTGTTAGACCTTTCACTTGTAGATGCTTGTGCTCTTCTTTTAGGTTTCTAGTTTCATCACACAGTGCCTTATAGGAGTTGTCTAGATCTAGATCTCCTAATTTCAAGATCTTACAATGTATATGGGACCTTATGTCCTCTACAAGCAAAACCCTAGGTGGGATTCTGGAGAATGCTCCAGAATCATCAGGTTGTGATGCAATTTCTGGGTGTAGCTTGTATTTAGGTTCAACACAAGTACTATTGCTGATAAGATTAATCATTTTCTTCTTATACTTTTTCAAGTTTGTTATTCTTAAGGTAGATTCCATAGTATTTGAAATTTAGGGCTTTCCATAAATAAATAGTGTTGTGGGTGATTGTAGGTACTTACTGAATCTCCATGATTGCTTGTGAATCTATTGAGTCATGTTTGAATCTTGTTGAGGTCATACTTCAACTTGCTCTTCAATCCCTCTTTCTAGCTTTGCTTTCTTGCTCAAAAATCACAGGTGCAAAATGAGTTCTTTCATCGTTCTTTTATAACTTTTGTGCCCTAAGTTATCATTAATGCCCAACAACTCATTGATATTGAGTTCATCGGTTGAGGCATAATAACATCATTGGTGTAGGCACAATTTTTCATAGTAGCTAGCAGCTTCTATGATTTCACCGATGATTGTCAGTAAAATGACGATGACAACTTCTGTCGGCTCAAAGATCACAGATGTCTTTCAGTTACACTTAGTGACTTGGATTTTGTGTAATTCACAATACATTTTGGTAAGTAGTGTCAACTTTACTGTGTGTGTTCACTAATGCTTATTTTTACCCAATAACCGATGGAAATGTTTTTCAACAATATTACAAGTAACAATATAGTGCATCTTCAATAATGCTAATTTTGTCAATATGGCCAATGTGTAATGTAATTGATGCATAATATAACTTGTCATAATGCAATTCCATACTTACTTGTGCAGCTTAGTTAAGAATTGTGATGCCACCAGATCCATTGGATGGGGTGTCATCATTTGAATTGCTTGTTCTAGCACCTTTAGTGCTTGTATCTTTTCCACACATCTTGTTTCTCATCTTCTTGATGTCATCAAATGTGTTTCCATTGGGATAAGTTCCTATGTTTGTTAGTCAGTCTTTGCAATCTTTTACCACATGTCCAACCTTATGACAATGTAAACATGCCATACCGGGATTGGTCCATCCTCCTGTTCTTCTAGTCCATTTTCTCATACAGTTGGCAGATATATGACCGTACCTTCCACACGCTATGTAGTTTACCCATGTGTTATAGTCCCAAACATAGGAGTTACCAATTCTTGTCATTTTATAGGCATTATCAAGTTCTTTTGGTGTCCATGCTTTCTTGTTCTTGTTCTTTTTCCATGTAGGTTTCCCTCTTTGGATTTTCCATCTTGGATCTGCATTCAAATGCCTTGTGTCCTTTCTTCTAACATTTATAACAATTAACAATGAAGGCAGATTGTGATTGAGGAATACCTTTCATTTTGTTTTTGCAAATGTTTGAGGTGTGGCCTAGTTTTCCACAGTGATTGCATGATAGCTTCTTGGTTCTTAGAGTTTCATAAACATTCCTTTGATCTAATTGATTAGATGATTTTCCATTGTCGGTGTACCCTATACATGTGTAGTTGTTGACTCTTCTTTGTCCATCAAGGAAATCATCCATTCTTTTATTGCTATCTTCACCTTTCTTGATTAATTCATTTTAATGATTCTGAATTTTGACTTCATGCTTTAGCTTCTCATTCTCTTCTCTTAGCTCACCAATGATCTATATTCTTTCAGTGAGTTTAGTGTTTAATATGTTTCCTTCTTGACTCATAAGAATAATCTGATTAGTAATCTCATGGTGATGATCAGTAAGTCTTTGAATCTCTGATTCTTTTTCTTGTAGCTTCTCTGTAATTTTCCTCCTATCATCAATAGCCAATGTTCTCTCTGATTCAACTTTTCTGGAATCATTCATGACATCAATCATTTTAACCATCTGAGTCTCTTGACCAATTTGCAGCATTTTGATTTTCTCTGTTAGATGTAGATTGACCTCTTGCAGACTTGTCATCTCATCTACTGATGTGTCTGATGCTTTGCTTGTTGCAAATTCAGCTGAGTTGAAGTTATCTAGGATCTCCTCTTCTTGATAATCTTTCTCATTAAACCTAGTTTCCATAATCTTACTTTCATCAAACAAATTTCTCATGCTTACTCTCACCTCTTTGTACTTCTCATAGTAAATCTGAATTTGTAGCTACTCATTCTCAATAGTCTTGTCTAGTCTGTACTTTTCCAATGTATTGATCTTTTCTGTTAAGTCTTTAAGCTTTTCAAGAAAGAGACTTAGCTCTGATACCAATTTTTGAAATTACTATAATGATGTACTAAGAGGGGAGGGGTGAATCAGTACCTGTAAAATTTTTTATGTGATTGACCCATTAACCTTTGTGTCATCAAATTTGTATATTCACCTATCTATCTGCTCATCTTTCTTTATATATGTGAAATCATAATATAAGTTCTTTATGTGTGTAAACACTCAAGAAACATACATGATAGTAAATAAAACATAACACGTGATATGATATCACAAAAAACTCCTGTTAGGAAGTAAAAAATGAGGTGGGGATGTCAGCCACAAAACTTCACTATCTTGAGATAAGAAGGGAGCTGGTTAAGGCTTACAATTTGATCACTTCTGATGATCTACCATATTAGGAGTATTAGAGTGGAGACCTGTTAGTATCTACTTCATTTGAAGCTTTAGCAACACAAATAGGTGTGCACTCTGTTAAGAGATTTATCAAGAACTATTAAGTCCACCTTCTACAAAAGAATTTTTTGAGTGATGCACTTGTTAGAATGAAACTACAATATAAATTTTGATCTGATAGTATATGCAGTATCTAATTCCTGATAATAGATCCTGTAAAGCTTACAATGTATATGTAATCACCTTGAGTGATTGAATGATACCTTTTCTATGCTCGTTAGTAGCCTTATCTGTATTCTTTAGAACTGATATGATCTGTTTCTGAAATTTGCATGAATTCACTTCTTCTTCTTAGATGATCTCCATGGCTACAATTATTTATCCATACATTTCATATTAGAAATGACTGAACATCTATATATACAAGTTTCTAGGTTCATTCTTGATTCACACTTTTCAGATTAACTCTAGATCCAAGGTTTACAACTTGACCTTGATCTTTAGTTAGTTATGTTTTAGATCTGTTAGGATGCTTTAAAAAAATTATAACATACTTCCTTGACCCTCAAGTAATGTTTAAAAACAAATTAAAATATTATAAATAGAGTTACAATGATTTATCTGACGTGGAAAGTCAAATCCACTTTTTGCGGGTTCTCTAACTGACTGTCGGTTCTGATGGTCGGGCTGCTCTGTCTGTCTATCAATTTTCTTTGATTCTTTGCTCTGTTGGTCTTATGCTCCGTCAGTGTCCCTATTGTGAAATGTTCATTAGGTTCCTTGCCTTTTCTACTCTATCGGTGATGTTCACAAAATTGTACCATCAGTGATGTCCTTTTCCCTTTGTTATCAGTTTAACACTTGTTAGTATTCGTCAGGCAATTCTATACTTAGCATTTTCTTGTGAAGCTTTTTTATCTTGTCAGTTATGTTGTGTGTTTTCCATTGGTTATGCCTATACCGATGACTTTAATCATGTTTTTCACTTAAGTATACTAATGGCAAAACTTAATGTCGTCACGTTGATATGATTTAAATCTTGCAGTGTGTGTGTGTGATATCTGAATAGATCCAAAGTTATTCAAATCATTTAGTGATTCAGAGACTTAGTTATCTCTTAATCTCTAGATAGAGTCAAAGTCAAAATAGATTTATCATTTTGCCTTGTTGTTGAATCTCCAAATGAATGTAAGGTTAAGTTAAAAACTTAGAGACTTAGTGATGATCGTTGATCTCGTCTCAGATGAATGGATAGCGCTAGATCTCTAGATAATGCTTGAGTTAAGAGTTATATGCAATGAATTGGTGGTTCCTTTAGCTCTAAATCTCCAGATTTGATCATGGTCAAAGAAAATCCTAGTAAATTTTATTACAAGATTCAAAGGTAAGAAGAAATGTGTTATCCAGTGTTAAGAGATGAACTAGAGGCAAGGTAAAGTTAAAATGAATGGCTAGCGCTGAATCTCAGAACAAAGTCAAAGTTAATCCAACTATCTAGTGGATTAGTAAGAACCATTGATGAAGTAAGATATTTTTGGTTGGTGCTAGATCTTGTAATGTAATCTAGGTTAGAGGAAACATTCAAAGACTTGGAGATAAAGAAGTCATGTAATCTCCAGATAGACTATGGTCTAAGTGTAGTAAAACCATTAAATCCTATCTCATGTCATTTCAAGGAAAAAATATAAAAGGAATGGTTAATAAATATTAGAGATCCTCACAAAGTATAAGTAATCCGCTGACCTATAAAAGGCAATAAAATCAGGCTAATCAGATCTTGTCTTAAGCATTTTAACATAAAATAGGTTTTAAAATAGAAAAGCAATCATAACTTTTCCAGCCAAGCATTTCAAATTCAATTACATGTCAACTTCAAGCACCATGACTAGGAGAAAATTCATGTCAAGACACTTAGAGTTATTTCAAAAGTGATTGAGCAACGGTTTCCAGGTTCTCGACTAGACTGATGTATTGATGTTTTAATGATAAATAAACATAGCCTTTGTACATTTTGATTATAAAATTTTTCAGAGCACAAAGAAAAAATTGCATAAGTTTCAGAGCAATTGTGAAAAGCTTATTTCAGAGAGAAAAATAGTTCATAATCAAGTAAAGATGAGTCAATCGGAGTCAATCAAAGCTTCAGTCAATGGTGAGGGAAAAGATGCAGAGGAAGAATAGAAAGGAAAGAGGAACTATTTAGATGAGTTTGTTGCTCTGCTCCCTGGAACCAACTAGAACAAAAAGGTAAATGACAAATACTTTACTGATGGCATGACAAATTGTAGGGATCCCAACACTCCTGGGTGCTCTAGTTACCATTTTTTAAATTAATTTTAGAGAAATAAGGATAGACAAATCCTTGTATCAAACCATTGGAAATTAGGTTTAGCCAAGCTAATTGTCCCTGATGTCTTCCTAGATGCAGACATGTTAGTAGAATTGGATAGAAAATATGTTCCTCTTTCTAAAACTATCAAAAAAGGTGATGAGACAACCCTAGTTACCTTGAATAGGGAATCCTTTCTGAAATCCTTTGGTATATACCATGCCTCTACCACAGAGATTGAATTGACCAAATTGTAGAATAAGTATACTATAGAGATCAATGTGGTGAAGAATTTAATCCAGGCTCATGTGCCTAGGTCAAATAGAAATTATGTAGCCCCAATGGCTTCTTCTAAGTGTGCACCATATGAATTCAAAGACTTAAGCTTCTACATGAAGTATATAGCTTATGGGCTTTGTAAAGTATTGGGCATTGATGGACACATTGAGAAGATTCCTGCAGATCCATTGATGATTATCCTAGATATCTAGAATTCCCACACTAACACTGACTTTGACTACATTCACTATGTCATTGATAGAATGGATGAGGGCCTCATCAATATTCAGAAGACAACCAACCCCAAGTTCATGCATTATTCTATTTTAATGCATTTGATTCTTTTTTTTCAATATATAAAGTATGGATACTAAGAATATGAGACCCAAGATGCAGTTCCAAGGCCATCAAACCCTGTATAATTTTAGATTAGGGTTCATAAATATACTTCCAATGAGAATGAATACTGTGGTTTTGAGAATTGGGTTGTACACCCAATTCTAGACTTGCTAGGTCTTAATGTAACTAGGTTGACAATCAAGGTGCTTAGACTCCTAAGACGTTGTCAATATGTGGACAAATGGCCAAGAAATCACAATTGGGGAGATTTCTATTGTGAAAATACTTATACCCTGATTAGGGTTTATGGATGTTCTTAGCCTCCTCACAAAATTCCAAAGTATGTGCCTCCAAGGATTACCATGATGGATTTTATTTTTGCAGTACTTAATGTGGACAGACAAGGAGCACTTGGATCCCCATAGAAAAGGCACATTTACACCCAGACAGATCAAATTTGTTGACTTTACCATTGGGAAAAGGGAAATGGATGCAGTAAACAAATGGTTAGTGAAATACATAATGAGCATGGCCTTGTACAAATATGTAGATCCTGAAGACTTCATTAAAAGTACCAAGAAGTTGCTAACGCCAAGTGTCACTGTTATCAAGGAACATTAGGATTGTGTTGAATAGGATCTTATCAGAAACATCTTAGATGATGAAGAGGCAGAAATTAGAGCTGTAAACTACAAAGATTTAATATATTTGGAACAAAAAATGAAAAAGTAGGGATCCCTTTTGGAGGTTTCTTCCTAGGATTGCCCCATATGACAATAATTACAAAGATGATAGAAATGTATCATACTTTGTATAGTTAAATAGAGGGTCAGTTTGATGAGAAAGAGATAGGACCTAAAAAGAAATCATCTTCTGAATAGGAAGAGGATAGTGAAGGAGGCTATCAAATGTATAGTCTACCTCATGTAGATGTGTCACCTGCTGTAGAGAAAAAACATAGAATCTCGTGACATAGAAGCTCTTGACACTGAAGTAACAAGTAAGACCACAAGGAAGAAATAGAGAATAGAACAAGGGGAACCTTCTCAAGCAGAGACATAGGGGAAGAATAAAAATAGAGTGAGTTCCCTGATCACTTTTGATAGGCAATATCATCACCAACTAAGGAAGAAAATAAGTGAGGGAAAGAAAAATAAAGAGGACATCCAAGAAGAGGTGGAATTGCCCCTCCAATTGTGCCAGGATGAAAGATAGATCCATCAGGAAGAGTTTCTAAGTGATGATGCATTCATCAAGACTGATTTGTTCAAAAACTTCCCAATCTGGAGAAAGCAACAAGAATTCAGATCACAATTGCAACTAAATTAGGGTGATACTATGCAGAGTGAAGCTTTTCAAGCCCTAAAAGCGTATGATCCTGAGTCTAAGACCATAGCACTTGAGGAGGGTAGGAAATTGCTCAATTCTAGTGGAATGCTACTTGTGCCTGGATGGGATTTGGCATCTACATTCATAATTGATTAAACCAGGAAGAAGCTAGATGCTAATCTATCTTTTGAGACTGATATTGGAGGGATGATAAGGGGATGTGGATATGATCCAAGATCCCAGACTTTAGCCATATGGTTCCTAGCACCTAGAGCAAAAAATCCATCTTTGGTTAGTGTTGAAGAGAAAGTGGATGGAGACAAGATTATCTAGACTATCCAGAATACTGCTGATCTTGAAATTTCCCAGGCCATCACCCACTTTGACTGCCTCAATGAGGCAAAATAGAGTAAATTTTTGCAAGGTATGGAAAACTCTTTGATGATTCAATTATTGTTGCAAAGGATAGGGAAATTTTTTTGATCCAAATCAAAGCATTACAGGGGAAAGTAGAGGTTTTAAATAAGAAATTAGAAGAGGCTCTCAAAGCTCCTCCTCTAGCCAAAGAAGTTTCCTTTGTTCAGACAAAAACCACTAAGGATTTCCCACAGGGAACAAAGAAACTAGATAAGGATCATAATGAAGTTTCTCTAGCTACATTGTTGAACATCTTGCAGTATAGGATTGATATCCTAAAAGAAAAGCTAGACATAGTGCACAGGGCATATACTAGATTTCCTGACTTAGAAACATAAGTGAAGGTCCAAATAGAAATTTTGGACCCATTATTTAGTACATGGTCAGGCAGGGGATCCCTTTTTGAAAGGCTAGAGGCATTACAACCACATAGGAAAAATATTCTAGATGTAGTATGCCAAGTGGGGGAGATCATTGAGAAGATTGATACACCCTTTTCATTCTCCAAAGGCAAAGCAAATCATATTCAAGAAAGGGTCAATATGTTTGGCCCTGATTTTAGTAGATTTATTACTCTTGTCAAAGGGGAAAATGATGAGATGAATTATATTGAAGAGTGGAGAAAATAATTTGACACTCTGTTGCCTAAGAAAGAGGCATTTCTGATAGATGATAATGGCATAGACATGGACAGATTCAATAAAGCCTTGGATTAAGATTTCAAAGTAGAAATGAACTTTGTAAATTTTGTTGTAGATGTCAAGGCTATCACTGATGCTAGGTGGGAAAGGAAGATGAAGTAGTTGCAAAGCTTACAAGGTTTCAATTTTCCTTCAAAAGATTAAGTTAAACTTTAAGATAATATTACCAAGCCAAAGAAATAGAAATCATCAATAATTGACTTGGATGTGATAAATGAAGAGTAAAGTGACACTTGGAACTTGATCAATGAGCTCAGGGAGGGTAATCATCATAAAAAATAGTGTAATTTATCCTGTATTAGTGGTCTCTAAGTCTCATAATGACCTCAAGAGGATACTCATCAAATCTGCGGACAAAGGTGCCAAATGCAAAGGATTTGGAATGATTTCAAATTAGCTACTCAAGTGTATTTCTTCCACCGACTGAAATGTAACTAATTTTTCCCTTTTAGAACTTTTAGGTTTTTCCTAGCCATATGAAGCTTTTTGCATCCTTTCTCTTTAATAATTACAAGATGTCTAGTGCTTACTATAAATAGAAATTTGTGATATATTGTAAAGGATGGTGAATTCATACCTGCAAGGCAGATTTGTGAATTTTGTCTAGTTTCAAGCCTTTTTTGTCATTGTGACTGAGGAGAAACGTTTTATTAAAATACAATGGAAGTTCTTGTTTCACATCTATGATGTCTTCTTTTATTTGTGTTTATGTTCTTGTGTGTTTAATCTTTAAAGCAGTTTAAACATACTGGTTACAAGGTAATTGTGAGATTATTTTTAAGTTTCTTTCAAGGAGGGAGTAAATCTCACAACTAATTTCAGAGGGATAGTGTGAGACCTACACTAGACTGTTATAGTTTTCTATTTTGTTCTCATTCTTTCAGTAGTTTATGCTTGGACATACTTTTACTATCAGTGAGACTTTTTGTACTTTTGAGGATCGGTGGAATCCTGTGTTATATATTTAGCACCTGATTTTGTAATCAGGGTACTTTTGAGATGTTTATGTTCTGATTTAGTTTCAGCTTATGTTGATGTTTTATATGGATCTAAAT
>MU226874.1:2082720-2104677 GCA_018584345.1 Thuja plicata | reverse complement strand
TTCTTGTTAAGTGTAGAGTCTCCCATGTGTGGAGGGATAAACTTGGGGTAACATGATACCCATGAAGCCAAGATGGGCCTGAGGGCATTTAGGAGGTATAAGGAGGTTATTCAGGACAGCATCTTGTGAAGATGGTCCATATGAAGTCCATGTGACGCTTATAAATTCTATGTGTGTGTTCTTGGCTTTCTCCTTCAGTGAGGTCTACCACTACCCCTGTTTCTGGAATGTCTCTTGGAGATACTTCCGCTTGTTCAATTCAATGTTGGGAAGGTTTTCTTATATTTGAGTCTCTCTTCTTTTCCTATTTGTTGGATGTATCTATTTGTGACTCGTTCCAGTTTGGATCTCCAAGCTTGCGGGTGGCCTTGTAAAGGCCTAGGTTGGGAGGTGAGCCTCCATGGTCAACCCCACCTTATATCAGGTACCAGATGAGGCACTAGTGGTGTATCCTACCTATATGCGAAAGATGGGTACCATTGTAAAATTATGGTTTTTTGGTGTACTATGTTCTTTTCTTAAACCTTGAAGGTCTCAGCAATCCCATTTCTGCAAGAGAAAAAGGCCTTAAGGAGGTTGTAGTTCTCATTTTATCAAGTGATATAAATTTCAATCGTTTATGTAATAACACTTTTAACTTTATAAGGGATCAGTCAAAGAGAATTATTGAATTTATGCAATGAGCATTGTTCAACTTGTTTATTTTTTTTGAAGAGAATATATTTCCTTGTTAGAATTAAAATTTGAAAGCAATGAGAGTTTTTTTTTTTTATTGTTTCAAACTTTTGAAGAGTGGAAAAATTTAGAAGAAAATATATTTTGTCAGATTTAAATTTCCTTCCACCAATGTGTTAGGAATAAATTATGGATGCTTTTGAGTAAATAAAATTTAAAATTGGAGTTAGGGATGTACTCCCTGTTTTGGGAGATACAGTCCCAAAATCCACCAATTAATTAAGCAATATTTTAATATTTTTTTTAATTGATTAGTTCTTAAGTTATTTATTAAAAAGTATATGTAATTATCATAATACTCTATACGCGTTAATAATGGGAAGAAAAACATTGAGATTTCATTTAAAAAAAAAAAAGAAACTTAGTTTCAAGCACCGAAGCGCTTTTATTCAAAAATCTTATTATATTAAAACTTTGGGTGGGCAGGCCGAAGCCTTCCCCAGCCCGTGACCCTTCCATGGGGGTCGTGCAGTGCGCGGGCCGCCCACTATCCACATAGTGGGGCGGTGCCGCCGCTGGCTAGCACCCCATCCCCACCCCTTCAACCCTTTCGCTCCTACTACGGGTGGTGCCGCCGACTGCGTGGCCACCACGCCACCCACCTTCCGCCCGCCTCCTTCTAACGTTGTTGCCGCCGCCCTTTTTCGACACCGCCCGATTTCTTTGGGGTTTTCGCCGCTGCCCCCATTATTTCAATTTCCTTCTAGGGTTTTAATGTAGTGTTTGGTAGTGATTTTAGTTTTAGGATATTTTTTGTTTATTTATAGCTTTATCATTAGAATTCATTTATTTATGAATTGGTTTGTTATATGTTATGGTTGGTGTTAAGGGTATTTAGATTATTTTATTAATTTCTTTTATTAGATTAAGGGTGTTTTAAATTAGATTTGCATATTAGATTTATCTATTTAAAAAGTTGTTTTGAAATTTAGATTAGATTTAGTTAGGATATTTTTTATATTAATATAGATTAGAAGTTGATTTAATAATATGGTATAGTATGTATGTTTATTTGGCAAGATTAATTTAGTGGATTTTTTTAAATTTCCGGTGTAGATCTATTCAAAATTTTCATAAGAACTTAGTAAAACTTAGCAAGTTAATTATATCCTTTTTAAAATCTAAAAGTTAAAATTACTTAGTATATTTACTAAATTTTACTCTTTTTATATTTCTTTAATGTATGTATTTAAAATTTGGGAAAAGGAATTTCAATGTTAAATGTAGATTAATTGTTTAACCTTTCATTTAAACCTCGTCACCTCTGATGACACCATTTATCGCTAAGAGGGTACAACTGACCCCTTATCGTCACAATGAACCATTTTATGGGTATTATCGTAATCATTGACCCGACTCGTGCATGGTTGACTTTTGGTCAACCATGGTTAAACCTCATCCACACTTTCCCTAATTGAAACCAGATGACCCTTGCAGCCACTGGACCCTTAGATTTCAGTTTCATGCCTTTCGAAGATAGTTGACTTTTGGTCAACATGGGTTGACTTTTTGGTCGACTGTCTCATTTTGCACACCTTTGACTTCCTTAGCGCTTAGTAGACCCTAGAGACCCTTCCTCACATATTTCAAGAGATAGTTGACTTTTGGTCAACCCTAGTTGACTTTTAGTCAAACTATCTCGATTTGCATGTATGACTCTTCCTTTGGGTCTAAGCGAACCCTAGTTGTACCATTCACCTTTTTAGTGTATAGTTGACTTTTGGTCAACTTTAGTTGACTTTTGGTCAACTTTAGTTGACTTTCGGTCAACTACCTCAGTTTGCGTGCAGTTCCAGTTTGGGAACTTTAGACATCCCTTAGGTTAGCTGTGAAAGCTATTCCTCTCCTTGAGACCTATTCTGGTTTTCATTTCCGCCTTGCACCGTTTTGCGTGCACTTGTTACCCTTATGTTTGTTTGGGTATCCTGTTTCTGTGCGTTATTAAAAAATTTGTTCGTGTGTTTTTGCCCAACTTTTGGGCATGATATTTTGGTATCAGAGCCAGGTTAGCAACATTGGGAACCTAACCCACTAAGTTATCACTAAATTTGCCTTACTTGTGTAGGATGTCGCCTGTCACTCGTCAAGCCCGTTAGCAAGGCCATGGCCGGTGACGTAGCCCCATAGCACACATGGAGGTACAACCCGAGGTAGAGGATCGTAGGAGGGATCAGAGTCCACCTACTGAATCCCCTCCCGATCCTAATGCAACACTTTTGTTGGCCTTTCAGAACTTGGCCGGGCTCATACTTGACTGCATGCCACCTGTTAATTAGGAGAGAGGGAGAGAAGTAGGAGCCCACCTCCTAGAGCAGGGAGGAATCAGATAGATCAGGAGGATGAGTCCATTGCAGTTCTAGGTGGTGCTTGTAGGGGAGGTGCACAGAGACTCGATAGGGCACCTCCCGATATTGGGAATCAGATTACATAATTGATGAGGCTTAAACCACCTCCCTTCACAGGAGAAGCAGATGGGGCAGGAGCTGAGGCTTGGCTTTTGAGCCTAGAGAGGTGCTTTGGGTTGCGGAACTATGGCAGCAACCTTAAGGCACGATTCACTATCCTTTTGCTCAGAGATGGGGCTTCCACTTGGTGGAGGCATGAGGAGACAAAGGGTCTCATCGACATCAATACCCTCTCTTAGGGAGCTTTCCTTGAGCTCTTCAAAGAGTGGTATATTTTTGAGCAGTTCAGACAACACCGTATAGATGAGTTCCATGACCTCTGGCAACGGGATCTTTCAGTAGCCCAGTATGAGGGCAACTTTCTCGATCTCCTACCCTATGTTGAATACATGGGAGATGAGAAGCTACAGATGAACAAGTTCATCAAGGGATTAAATCCCATGATTTCAGATAGGGTACGCATGGTAACTTCAGGGAACTTGAGGTTCACAGTTGACAGGGCCTTAGTGGCCGAAGAGATAGTCTGAGGCCCACAGAACTATAGGGATGGTTTGCAGAACCACAATACCTCATCTCAGGGCTCGGGGTATCAGAAGAACTCATGGAAAGGGAATCAAAGGAACTCTTCTGGGTCATATAGGGCCCCACAGTAGTAGCAGCAACAGCAACAGTAACAGCCCCAACAGTCATAGCAGAACCAGTGACAGAGGGCACCTCAGGTTTAGCAGGGCTCTAAGTCCAAACAGTGGCAATCTCAGGGTCCTAAGAAGGACCAAAGATCTCAGGCACCTGTTACCCCTCCATCACAGACTCAGCAGTCCTCTAAGGGAGGTTATAGTAGTTCTTCTAGGGCTACAGGATCACAATATTCTAGGCCTCCTGGCATTCAGGTTCAGTCACGGGGGCCATGTTACACATGTGGTATTATGGGGCACCTAGCTAGAGAGTTCCCACAGGGTGGTAGTCAGCGTATGGCAGTTTCAGAACCTACAGTAGGGGACAGGGGGAAATCTCACATGGTTTTTGCAGCAGTGGACAATCATCAGGCAGAGCACCAGGCTACCATTATTGAGGCCTTTGGTAAGATCAGAGGTAGTGATGTTACTATTCTTTTTGATACAGGAGCCACTAAATTCTTTATTTCTCCATCAGTTGTGGAACGTTGTAGGCTAGTGGCAGCTAGACAGGAGGTTAGTTGGGAAGTAGAGTTAGCTTCGGGAGCTAGAATTTCTGTAACCTCGATGGTTAGTGATTTCCCAATTCAGATTGGTGGGATGACCACCATAGCTAATCTCAGAGTTACTCCCCTTGGATCTTACGGTCTAGTCCTTGGCATGGATTGGCTAAGTGCCCACAGGGCCAAGCTATATTGTGGTAAGAAGAGGATCGAAAGTTTGGATGATGATGGCATAGATACAATTATTACTAGGATTCGTAGGCCTGTATCCCTTCATGTGATATCCGCCATGCAGCTTAAGTGGTGCATGCAGAAGGGATGCCAGTTGTATGCCATCACCATCAGCGATAGGGAAGAAGAGTCAGAGAAGGAAACTTCGCTTGATGACTTCCCCATTCTTCAAGAGTTTGCAGACGTGTTTCCATCAGAGCTACCTGGTATGCCTCCTCGTAGGGCAGTAGACTTTCACATTGATCTTGTACCAAGAACTGAGCCAGTTTCCAGAGCACCTTATAGGATGACCACTAATGAGCTTAAAGAGCTCAAGATACAGCTTGAGGAACTATTAGAGAAAGGACACATTTTTCCTAGTGTTTCTCCTTGGGGTGCACCAGTTATCTTTGTGAAGAAGAAAGATGGCTCTCTTAGGTTGTGCATGGATTATCGACAGTTGAACAAGGTGACTATCAAGAATCGGTATCCACTTCCTAGGATCGATGACTTGTTTGATTAGTTGCAAGGTGCCCAAGTCTTCTCAAAGATAGACCTCAAATCGGGTTACCATCAGTTGAGGATCGTGGATAGTGATATTCACAAGACCGCTTTCTACACTAGATATGGCCACTATGAATTCACCATGGTTCCATTCGGTCTTACGAATGCTCCAGCTGTGTTCGTGAGTCTTATGAATCGAGTATTTTGAACCTTCCTTGACAAGTTTGTAGTTGTGTTTCTCGATGACATCTTGATATATTCCAAGAATGAGAAAGAACATGAGGAACACTTGAGGCAAGTTTTGCAGTGTCTTAGAGATAATAAGTTGTATGGAAGCTTGTCAAAGTGTGCTTTCTTCAGAACAAAGGTCAAGTACCTTGGCCATGTTATTTCAGGTGATGGGATCTCAGTAGACCCATCAAAGATTGATGCCATCATGGATTGGCCAGCACCTACCACTGTGACCGAAGTTAGGAGTTTCATGGGTTTAGCCGGTTACTACAGATGGTTTGTTAATGGGTTCTCTCAGGTAGCACACCCCATTACCTCTCTTCAATGTAAGGGAAAGAAGTTCGAGTGGACTGAAAAGTGTGATAAGGCTTTTCAGGAACTCAAGAGAGCACTCACCAGTGCACCCATTTTAGCTATACCTGAAGCTTCAGCAGACTTTATGGTTTGCACAGACACTTCCTTGGATGGCTTGGGAGCGGTTCTTATGCAAGGTGGGTGAGCTATAGCCTACGAGTCTAGGAAAATAAAGACTCATGAGCTCAACTACCCTACCCATGACCTTGAGCTCGTAGCAGTGGTGCATGCTTTAGTCAGATGGTGACATTTTCTCTTAGGACATCGGTTCGAACTTCATTCAGACCATCAGAGTCTTCAGTACATCTTCACTTAGCCAAACCTTAATGCTAGGCAGAGAAGATGGATGGAGTTCTTATGTGAATATGATTTTGATGTCCATTACATCAAAGGAAAAGAGAATGTGGTCACAGATGCCTTGAGTAGGAGGCATCATGAGCTTTCTTCTATGTCTACTAGCACAGATTTGAGAGATCGCATCCTTCATCACTTGCAAGAGGATGAGATGTACATAGAGGTTTGTGAGTTGATTCGATCTCAGAGACCCCTTGAGGGGAAGTTATCAGAGAATGCCTTGGAGTCTTATGGACTATTGCGCCATAGAGGACGTATCTATATACCTTCTTCGAGTGGATTGTGTGAGTTTGTGATGCTTGAGGCTCATAGGGCCCCTTATGCAGTGCATCCTGGGGTTAAGAAGATGCATGCCAAATTGAGGCAACTGTATCATTGGCCAGACATGAGGTTGCAGATTGCAGAGATGGTAGCTAGATGGATAGAGTGCCAAAGGGTGAAGGTGAAACACTGTCATCCAGGTGGTCTTCTTCAGCCTCATGAGGTGCCAGTGTGGAAATGGGACACCATATCTATGGATTTCATAGTAGGTCTTCCTATGTCTTCTCATCGTCATGATGCCATCATTGTGATAGTCGACAAGTTGACTAATGTGGCTCACTTTTCACCCATGCATACTACCTTTACCGCACCAGCAGTGGCACAAGTGTTCTTGCAAGATATCGTCAGACTTCATGGTGTACCTTGTAAGATCATTTCAGATAGATATTCTCTCTTCACTTCATCCTTTTAGAGAGGACTTTAGGCAGCTATGGGCACTAGACTCAACTTCAGTACGGCTTATCATCCTGAGACAGATGGACAGACCAAAAGGGTCAATCAAGTGTTAGAGGACATGCTTCGCATGTATGTCATGGACCATCAGGCCCGGTGGGAAGAATACCTACACCTAGTGGAGTTTGCCTATAACAACGGGCAGCAGACTTCCTTTGGTATGCCTCCCTACCAGGCTCTTTATGGTAGACCATGCAGGACCCCACTCAGTTGGGATAGGATCGAGGATAGAGTTTCCATTGGTCCTGAGCTAGTCAGGGATATGAAGTAGTAGGTGACCTTGATTAAGCAATGACTTGAGGAAGCTCAAGATAGGTAGAAGAAGTATGTAGATGTGAATAGGATTGATCGAGCCTATCTAGTTCGAGACAAAGTCTTCTTGAGAGTGTGACCACATAAGAGTCCAACCCATTTTGGAAAGGGCTCTAAGCTAGCACCCCATTTTGTTAGACCTTTTGAGATCCTTGAGAGGATAGGACCGGTTGCTTACCATTTAGCGTTGCCACCTATCCTGTCACACATCCATGATGTGTTTCATGTTTCAGTTCTAAGGAAGTATGTATATGATGAGTCTCATGTGATAGATTGGGATGCTTTGCAGGTGGAGTCGGACGGATAACTAGCATTGGAGCCAATTCGTATCTTGGCTCGACAGACTTTGGGCCTTCGAGGCAGAGAGTTGGACCAGGTTAGGGTCCAATGGGATTGCTATGATGAGGTTACAGCCTCTTGGGAGGACACAACACAGATGAGATCACAGTATCCTCACCTCTTTGATGAACTCCAGGAGGAAGTTCATGCCTAGAGGGGGTGGATGTGAGACTTACACTAGACTGTTATAGTTTACTATTTTGTTCTCATGCTTTTAATAGTTTATGCTTGGACATACTTTGACTATCAGTGAGACTTTTCATACTTTTGAGGATCGACGGAATCCTGTGTTATATATTCAGCACCTGATTTTGTAATCAGGGTACTTTTCAGATGTTTATGTTCTGATTTAGTTTCATCTTATGTTGATGTTTTATTTGGATCTAAATGTATAAATGTAAAATGATGGAAAGGGTTTAGGAAACCGATGCTAGGATATTTCAGTTCTAAATGCAATGTGGTTTATATGCTTACATATATTATTGACATTATGTTATGTTTCATATCATGTTGTGTTGGATCTACTGATGTGTGCATTGAGTGTGCAGGAAGAGTTGACCATGGATCTAATCGGGGACCCAGTACTGGAACCTATGTATATACCTATGCTTACCAAGGTCCTGTCTATATAAAGAGACATGGACCTCATTGTTATGTGTTTATTTTGTAAATATGGTTTGCATGTATGTTATTAAATTAGTAAATGTTCATGTTATTAAATCATGTCTAATGTTTGAATTTATTGTGCCAAATTTGGCAAGTGTTGTAATTTATTATGGACATGGCTAGTAAAGGGAAACTAAGGTAAGTCAAGGGTTAACTAAGGTCATCTAGGAGTAGTACCCAAGCTTACCCCAGGGTTAGAAGTTTCTAGAATTTCTTTGACTTAGAATTTCGTAAGTTAACTTCATTGTAAGTTTTTGAGGGTCTTTTGGGCTCCTGGGGGTAACCGGGGTCAGTTTTAATCACCCAACTTGGTACCCTATGGGTTAGGGGTCATTTTCTATCATTAATGAGCCTCTAAAATCATTTAATACTCCCTTTAAGTGTCATTTTCATCTTTGAGGAAATTTGGAAGAGGAGTGTGACTTTGGTTAACCTCACTCTTTCTTCTACCCATCTTTCATTTGACTTCACCCATGGAGGGTTAGGAAGTGGTTTGGTTTAGGATTGGTTAGAGTTACCCCACCCTTGGTTTAAGCATTTCTCATGTTGGAGGTTCGCCTATTTAGGGGAGATTTTAGGATGAGTTGAGTGTTCACCCACTCTCTACCCTTAGAGACAGAATCCAGTTTGAAGGAGCCTTTGGAGAAGGAAGCATAGGAAGGATAGCTCAACACTAGTCCTCTTTTCACCATAGCTTGGACCAAGGTTGGAATTCCTTTTAAATTATTGTTTATGTTATGTGTGTTCTTGAGCTCAAGGACTCCATTAATAGAGTCTATGGTTTTCTTGAAGCTTTTATTTTTTGTTGGAAATTTATTTATTTGTTTCTCAATGTCTTTATTTTGTGCTCTATTTTGAATGGGTCTTCAAGGTATACTCACCCTTGGGAGGGTAGAGTAGCCTTGGAGGGATAGTGGAAATGATTCCTGTTAAGTGTAGAGTCTCCCATGTGTGGAGGGATAAACTTGGGCTAACATGATACCCATGAAGCCAAGATGGGCCTGAGGGCATTTAGGAGGTATAAGGAGGTTATTCAGGATAGCATCTTGTGAAAATGGTCCATATCAAGTCCATGTGAGGCTTATAAATTCTATGTGTGTGTTCTTGGCTTTCTCCTTCAGTGAGGTCTACCACTACCCCTGTTTCTAGAATGTCTCTTGGAGATACTTCCGCTTGTTCAATTCAATGTTGGGAAGGTTTTCTTGTATTTGAGTCTCTCTTCTTTTCCTGTTTGTTGGATGTATCTGTTTGTGACCCGTTCCAGTTTGGATCTCCAAGCTCGGGGGTGGCCTTGTAAAGGCCTACGTTGGGAGGTGAGCCTCCATGGTCAACCCCACCTTATATCAGGTACCAGATGAGGCACTCGTGGTGTATCCTACCTATATGCGAAAGATGGGTACCACTGTAAAATTATGGTTTTTTGATGTACTATGTTCTTTTCTTAAACCTTGAAGGTCTCAGCAATCCCATTTCTGCAAGAGAAAAAGGCCTTAAGGAGGTTGTAGTTCTCATTTTATCAAGTGATATAAATTTCAATTGTTTATGTAATAACACTCTTAACTTTATAAGGGATCAATCAAAGAGAATTATTGAATTTATGTAATGAGCATTGTTAAACTTGTTTTTTTTTTTTTAAGAGAATATATTTCCTTGTTAGAATTAAAATTTGAAAGAAATGAGTTTTTATTTATTTATTGTTTCAAACTTTTGAAGAGTGGAAAAATTTAAAAGAAAATATATTTTGTTAGATTTAAATTTCCTTCCACCAATGTGTTAGGAATAAATTATGGATGCTTTTGAGTAAATAAAATTTAAAATTGGAGTTAGGGATGTACTCCCTATTTTAGGAGATACAGTCCCAAAATCCACCAGTTAATTAAGCAATATTTTAATTTTTTTTTTAATTGATTAGTTCTTAAGTTCTTTATTAAAAAGTATATGTAATTATAATAATACTCTATACGCATTAATAAAGGGAAGAAAAAAATTGGGATTTCATTTAAATAAAAAAGAAACTTATTTTCAAGCGCCAAAGCGCTGTTATTCAAAAATCTTATTATATTAAAACTTTGGGTGTGGGGGCCGAAGCCCTCCCCAGCCCGTCACCCTTCCATGGGGGCCGCGCAGTGCGTGGGCCGCCCACTGTCCACACAGTGGGGTGGTGCCACCGCTGGCCGGCACCACGCCGCCCACCTTCCGCCCGCCTCCTTCTAACGCTACCACCACCGCCCTTTTTCGACACCGCCCGATTTCTTTGGGGTTTTCGCCGCCGCCCCCATTATTTTGATTTCCTTCTAGGGTTTTAATGTAGTGTTTGGTAGTGATTTTAGTTTTAGGATATTTTTTGTTTATTTATAGCTTTATCATTAGAATATATTTATTTATGAATTGGTTTGTTATATGATATGGTTGGTGTTAAGGGTATTTAGATTATTTTATTGATTTATTTTATTAGATTAAGGGTGTTTTAAATTAGTTTTGCATATTAGATTTATCTATTTAAAAAGTTGTTTTGAAATTTAGATTAGATTTAGCTAGGATATTTTTTATATTAATATAGATTAGAAGTTGATTTAATAATATGGTATAGTATGTATGTCTATTTGGCAAGATTAATTTAGTGGATTTTTTTAAATTTTCGTTGTAGATCTATTCAAAATTTTCATAAGAACTTAGTAAAACTTAGCAAGTTAATTATATCCTTTTTAAAATCTAAAAGTTAAAATTACTTAGTATATTTACTAAATTTTAGTCTTTTTATATTTCTTTAATGTATGTATTTAAAATTTGGGAAAGGAATTTCAATGTTAAATGTAGATTAATTGTTTAACCTTTCATTTAAACCTCGTCGCCTCTGATGACGCCATTTATCACTAAGAGGGTACAGTTGACCCCTTATCATCACTATGAACCCTTTTATGGGTATTATCGTAATCATTGACCCGACTCGTGCATAGTTGACTTTTGGTCAACCATCGTCAAACCTCATCCACACGTTCCCTGATTGAAACCAGATGACCCTTGCAGCCACTGGACCCTTAGATTTCAGTTTCATGCCTTTTGGAGATAGTTGACTTTAGGTCAATATGGGTTGACTTTTTGGTCGACTGTCTCATTTTGCGCGCCTTTGACTTCCTTAGTGCTTAGTAGACCCTAGAGACCCTTCCTCACATATTTCAAGACATAGTTGACTTTTGGTCAACCCTAGTTGACTTTTAGTCAAACTATCTCAATTTGTGTGTATAACTCTTCCTTTGGGTCTAAGCGAACCCTAGTTGTACCATTCACCTTTTTAGTGTATAGTTGACTTTTGGTCAAATCTAGTTGACTTTTGGTCAATTACCTTAGTTTGCGTGCAGTTCCAGTTTGGGAACTTTAGACATCCCTTAGGTTAGATGTGAAAGCTATTCCTCTCCTTGAGACCTATTCTAGTTTTTGTTTCGCCCTTGCACCATTTTGTGTGTACTTGTTACCCTTATGTTTGTTTGGGTATCCTATTTCTGTGCGTTATTAAAAAATTTTGTTCGTGTGTTTTTGCCCAACTTTTGGGCACGACAGATAGATATTAATGTAAGAATTTGATACATGGGTGTGGGAATGAGAAGTTGTTTTGTAAGGCATCTCATCTAATTTTGATGTATTTTTCAATTAAGAGATTTTTGTGAATGTATATTTCAATTGACTCTTTGCCCTAGATTAGGCAGAAGTCTAGACTTTGATTAGTAGTTATCATCATCAAACTTTAAATTTAAACAATCCTTTATATTTATGTTATGAAGAACATAGATGTTTATCATTTGTATTGGAAAATACAACAAATTTTCTTGATTTCTTAGAGAGTGAATCATTACATCATCCTGCCTGACTCTCAAAATCGAATAGAATAATGATGAGAATCCTTATGTCACTGGTAGTTGCTTAGTTAAGTTCATGGTCTAGCTTGTAAATCTCTACATTAGATTTGTCATATTCATTTGTAAAATATGTTATCACTTGTTGTAGTAAAAGACAAGAGAAAATCAATGTAAACCCTTGACCCACTATTAAATTTGCTGAGAAGAAGTAAATTATGAAAGGTACACCCACCTGAGTCTGTGGAGCTCAAAAAAGAAGGACTAAATCCTCATCAATTAGAGTTTTACTTGTATAAATTAAAAGTTGGGAATCTAAGAGTCAGGCATAGTTGCTATTTTGAGATTCTACAAGAAAAAGCTCTAACATGAGTGAGACAATGAGAGGACACAAAAGAGAATTCAAATGGACACATGGAGCTAATAAGAGTTTGGAGACTTTAAAGAAGAAGGTTGTTGAATTTCCTGTATTAACCTTACCTAATTTTGATTAGGTATTTCAAGTTGAATGTGATGCAAGTGGCAATGCAATAGGAGTTGTGTTAACTCAAGAAGGTAAACCAGTTGCTTTCTTTAGGGAAAATTTGAATGATGAAAAAAGAAAAGTTTATGTCTATGATAAAGAATTATATGCTATTGTTCAAGCTCTAAAGAAATGGAGACATTATTTAATGCCAAGTGAATTTGTGTTCTATACTGATTATAAGGATTTATAGTTTTTGGGTAGTTAGAATAAGTTGAATCAGAGACATATGAAATCAATAGAGTATTTGCAGAGTTTCACATTTGTGATAAAGCATAAGAATGGAGTTTCTAATCGAGTTGTTGATGCATTAAGTAGAAGAAGGTCCTTGTTGACTGAAATTAGAATTGAGGTTCTTGGTTTTGATGACATGAAGAATTTGTATGAAAATAATCCTGATTTTTCAGAGCAGTGGAGAGTGTGCAGAGAAGCCATTCCAAATCAACTAAGTATGAATACTATTTCATTCAAGAAGATATGTTATTAAAAGGCATTCAATTGTGTATCGAGAGGATCAATGAGAACTAATTTGATAAAGAAAAAGCATAGTAGTAGTTTTTCTAGACCCTTTGGTATTGATAAAGGGTGGTTGCAAGAAGTTGAGTCCCACTTTTGGGCAAAAAGTGGGTGTTTTCCCTATTTTTCAAATTTTCTGTCAATTAATGTCAAAATTTGAGGCACTTAGAGATTGAATCTCAAAATAATCCACTAATTGAAAATGTAGTGCTCAGAGTCTATTTTTCAAATATGTAATTTATTTGAATACCCACATGGTATAAAATATATTTAGTAGGAATGTTTAAAAACTTCTTTTTCAAAATGCTAGTCTCAGGACCATACCCTACATGTGTACGACCACCCTATTTTGAAGTAAATAAATGAATTTTTCTAAATCCTTTTGGGGGAAGTTACCTAACACATCAAAGATTGGTCACAATATTTTTGTTTATTTTTTAATTGAATTTATATTTTTTTATTAATTTTTAATTGACTATAAAGTACATTTTCAAAACCTCTCGTGTACGACCACCATAATTTGATGAAAATTTTTAATTTTTGGGGAAACTTTTATTTTTTATTTTGAAGAACATTCTATGTAGATTGGTCTCATATAATTCATTTTTTCAAAAACCTAAAATCAAAAAAGTTATTAAAGTTTTAGTGAACCTTACTATTTTAAGTTTAGGTACCACTTTTGATTAATAAATATTGTAAAAATAGTAAAATTTATCATATCACTATAAAATTTATATTTTTAAAATATAGACAGTGAGATCTCTAATGGGTTTTAATTTCATCAAAAAATCTAATTAGGAAGACCCTCAAAAAATTACAGCAAGACAGAATTCTAGTGTGCAAATGCCTTAGCCAATATTTTGGAGGTCCAAGCATAAGCTTGGTCCCACCAAACTTGTCCCGAACTGAAATCAAATGCAAATGGTTGTTTGGTAAATTCAAATTTTAAAAAACATGTACCCATTTCTTAAATGTAATAAATCGGCATGTAAAAAGGAGTTTAAAAAAAATTTAAAATTGGGCACCCATTTTTTGAATTTTGGATCGGGTGTCCGAGCCTAAGATGGGTTCCCATTTGTTTCAAATAGGTGCCCATTTCTAGCGGCAGTTTTCAAGCCTACAAGACTTCCGCAAAATTGGTACCCAACTTCTTGCACTTACCCTAAAACATTAAGTTTGCATAAGGAAAGGTATTTTTTGGCCTTAGTTGTGTAAGGATGTTAAGAAATTTCTAAAAATTTGTGAGTTTTGTCAAGTTGCAAAATGAGTAATTCAGAATACTAGATTGTATACATTGATTTCGATTACTGAGAAACCTTGGAGTGATATCAGCATAGATTTTGTTCTTGGCTTACCGACGACAACAAGAGGTAATGATTCCATATTTGTTGTTGTGGATAGATTCTCTAAGATGAAACATTTCATACACTGTAAGAAAAAATTGGATGTAATATATATATATATATATATATATATATATATATATAATCTTTTCTTTAAGGTGATTTTAAGATTGCATGGATTACTGAGGAGTATGATCTCTAATGGAGACAGTAAGTTTGTGAGCTATTTTTGGAAAACAATTTGGAAGAAGTTAGACACCAAGTTGAAGTATAGTTAAAAATTTCATCCAAAGACTGATGGACAAACAAAGGTTGTAAACCAAAGTTTGGGTAACTTGTTAAGATGCTTAATTGGAGACACACTGAGTAATTGGATGTTATATTATCACAAGTAGAGTTTTCATATAATACTTCAGAGAATAGAAGTACTGGAAAAACACCTTTTGAGATTGTTAATGGTACACAACCAAGAGGTATATAAGACTTAAGAGATATTGCTGGAGAAGAAAAGAGAAGTGATGAAGGAGAGAAATTTGTTGAGTTCATGAATAAATTGCATGAGGAAGTGAAACATAAGTTGGAGAAAAGTAATTAGAAATACAAGGATAGTGCAGGTAGATCTAGGAACCATAAAAATTTTGAAGTTGGTGATGCAGTTATGGTTCATCCAAAGAAAGGAAAATTTCCTATTGGAACATATAGTATGCTGAAAATGAAGAAATTTGGTCTTTGAAAACTATTGAGGATACTTGACAGTGGAAATGCATATGAAGTAGAATTACCTGATGACATGGATATATCACCTATATTCAATATTTCAGATATGTATGAATATCATGAAACTGATGAAGAAGTGACAGTACCAAGTGATTATCCTAAGAAATAGATAGAGGAAGTTGAGTATATTTTGAAAAAGAGAGTTAGAAAAATTACAAGAGGAAGAGATTACATCGAATATATGCTAAAATGGAAGAATAGACTGTTTGAGGACTCATCTTGGATTTATCAATCTGAGGTAGATTTAATTCAGGTTGCTCCTAACTTATGATTATGAGAATCAATTTTTTTAACTCTAGGTGTCTATTAAAGGAGCATCTTAGGTTCTTGGTAATCCTGTATCAGCCAAAAATATGTTTGTTTTTGTTTGGCAGCTTGTTGGAGACTACTTGATAAAGTGCTCGGTAACTGCATTGTTCGTTGGGTTGAAGACTTTTTTCCACTCATGCTTGGTTACTTATTTTTGTCTTGCTTTACTGACGGGTCTTGGTGGCATATTTTACCGATGAGTCTCAATGGGTTTTCACCAATTTATCTATTTGCTTGTTTGGTTCTTACTGAGTTGTTTTTTTTTTAAGTTGGATCTTCTAGCCGACTTCTTCATTTAATTTCTATAACATAATTAATGTTGGATCTCTCACTGGGATGTGTGTGCACCTAAATCTAGGTCTTTATTAGTTCCTATGTTGGATCTTTAGGATCTGAGTGTCAACCTTTTTGGTTGACTTTGTATATATTTGGTTTCATGTTCTTAGATTAGGGAGAAATAGGAAATTAGGAGAATCAGATTTGGGATGGAAGATTAAGGATTAGCAGATGTGGATCGTAGGTCTATGACCTCGCATATATGAATATTATTCTATAAAGATCTGAATGTATATGGTCGAAATCAAGAAGGCCTTACCGCCCACCATGTATAATTTTTGATTAAAAAATATAAAGTTCTCCTATTTCTTCTCTCCCTTTCTCTGTTCTTGCTTCCAAGTTGTTCTGCAAGTTGGTTTGGATAGCTGGAGTGCCTTGGGCCATGATCTTCCTACCCTCTTTACGTGAGTTTAAAATGGATTGTTTGTTTAGTTTCAGGAAATGAAGCATGGATATTTTTTCAAAATTGTATCTCTTTTGGGTATCATTTTCCCTGGTGATGTAGAGAGTTTTGGGTCTTCATTCAACTGTCTTCACTAGAAGTTTTTCCTATTCTCTTTTAACCATCGAATGGTTCTTTCTGGATGCTTCTTCTTATCACTTTCCCAAGGTGTCCAAGGAATTTTATTAGGTCTCTTTCCAATTTATTTCCCCCAAAACTATCTCTTCATTATCTAAGGAGTTCAAAACTCCTTCTCTAGAGCCTTCATTGTGCACTTCCTCAAGCAAACACCCAAACTCTTGCAACTAGGACCCTCCCATAAAATTCCATTAGGTCATGTATGGATGTATCACCTTATTTCTATTGGTTCTCATGCTCCTATGTCCTGTGATTCATTTCTAATAGCTCCACCAATCGATCTTGTAGAAAACAAGCCTAAAAGAAATCTAATTTTATTAGACCCTAACCTTTGCATTTTTGTGTCTATATTCCCCAAACATCCCAAACAACCTGACAACCTAAAGGAACTTTTGGAAACCTTTTACCAAGACTCTACAAATACTACAAATTGGGATATGGGTTCCTCAAGTGATTAGGTCAACCCGTAGAGCTCCCTAGTAGGCTTCCTACGTCTTAAACATGCTATCACAATGAAACAACTAAAAATCTTGACCAGTCAATCAGGATCATTCAAAAAATGCATGAATTATTTATTTTTGACCTCAAACATGAATTTTTTTTTCTTCTTTCACATCCGTATGGTCATGCTAGCTCATTCCTTTCACCATTTTCTTGCTTCTGGCTTACCACATTTCTTCTGGCAAGCCTAGGGTATCATGGGAAAATGGTGTTCCTACTACCATGACCCTAAAACATAAAAAAATATACTATATAAAACCTATTCTAAGATTCCATGGTGATTCAACGTGTTCCCATGGTGTAATGTTAGAATTTAGGATCTTTTGCATACAAACCCCCCAAATGTAGGATTTACAAACCCATAGGTTAAAAACTGACACAACTTTTATTTACACTAACATCAAGACTTGAAAATATGAAAAAAAAAGAAATCTTAAACAAGAAGTTACAATACCATGTTCTAGATTTTCTTCTACTAGTCCATACAGAGCCATACACTAATAAAAACATAAAATTAACAAAGAAAAAACATATTACAACTTAGAGAAAAACTTAAATTCTCATTCTCAAATTGTTAAAAAACCTCATACAGTTGGTTCCAAGAATTTTTGAACCCTCCTTGATCAGTTAAACCACCTTCAACCAACCAAGGATCCTTTGAGAACATTTTTGGAAAATTTTCTCACAAATATTGCAAAGTTGCACATTGCAACTTTTGCAACTTTTACATCTTTTGTAATTTTGCACTTTTTGAGAAAGATTAGGAATTCATAATATTTCATTCCATCTTAAAAACTTAAAAATGGTCCCTAATAATCTTAGGAGACCTCCTAGACCCTAGAATAGATGTGACAAAATAGGTTTGCACTAGGGCTTATAATATTGCCCTGTGGTTTATTGCCCAAACATGACAAAATTGGACCTAAAAGATATCCAAACAAAAAAATTAAACTAAATTATCTTATAGACTTAAAAAATATGCTTGTGGCTCAACGAATCACTTGTGCCCCTGCACCATACTCTTGGGGTAAGAGAAAACTCAAGTCTCTTGAGTAAGGGGGTCTTGGATAGTTTTCCCATGCTTCAAAATATCTAATTGTGTCATCTACATAGCATCTGATTCTGGTAATCCTGCCCACTTCACCAAATACTCTTTATAGACTCCCTTTTTTGTTTTCTTGATGATTTTGGAATCAAGGATGCTCTCTAGATACATAGGTTGACTAGGAGATAGGTCCTTGACCCAATCTACTTCACCTATGACCACTTCTTCATCTAAACTAGTACCTGGCATAGTGTCTTTGTAAAGATAGAGATCACTTATACTAAAGATCAGTAAAATACCAAGATTAGGTGGCAAATCCAATTAATAGGCATTAATAACATATTTGTGGACAACCTTAAGGGGTCTTATATTTTTTATGAAGAGCTTACTAGGTTGTCCCTTAGGTAGTCTTTATTTTCTCAAGTAAGCCATTACTAGATCACTCACCTTAAATTGTATATCCCTCCTAGTTTTATTAGCTTGAGCTTTGTACTTCTTTGTACTTTCTTACATGGTCTTTCTTACATTGGTATGTATCTCTTTCATGTATATATAACAAAATTAGTATCTCCTAACTGACTATGCTGAGTGGTAAACCATCGATTCTCACTATCTCCTTAAAGACAATCACTGCTATATATGAAGCATCTTTAGTACTTTTACATGGAACAAAATGTGAAATCTTGCTAAGTCAGTCTACTAGGACATAGACACAATCAAACCCCCTCGGTGTTCTTGGAAATCCTAGAATAAAATCCATACTTAAACATTCTCCTCACCTCTGAGGTATGTCCAATGGTTGGTATAAACCTACATTGCTTGAAGTACTCTTAGCCCTCTGACCGATTACACATTTCTCCAAAAATTTCATTACCTCTGCTTGTAGTATTGGTCAATAATAGAATGGGTTAACTTGCCCAAAGGTTGTCAATTCAAAAATGTTCTCCTAAAGTGCCTTGGTATTTTTACCTGATGATGTTCTCTCTCATGGAAGCCTGAGGTATGCAAAGTATGTATCCTTTAAAGGGCAATCCATCCTGTACCATATACTCTAAATATGCAACATAATAGGCATTAGAAAAATTATAAAAAATAACATAAATTTCCCCAAAATCCTTGTCACCTTTTTAGATTTCCTCAAGTTCATTTATGCCCACACATTGAATTTGTACTTCTTGGATAATGACTACTCTTCTACTCTGTGCATCTGTCACTTTTTTAGAGGTTTCCTTTCTTGTGTTTGATTCTAAATGTATAGGCTTGGAGTTATTCAACCCACTTGAGGTGTCTCTGGCTCAATTTTTCTTGACTATTTAGGAAACTTAGTGCATGGTTATCTGTAAAGACTACAAATTCTTTGGTTAATAGGTAATGTTGCCACTTATTAATAGAATATTTCTTGAGCTAAAATCTCAACCCAAATCTTTTTCTTTGGAATTTTCTACAATCTTTATTGTTGTTGCATTTATGACCATTCATTATAGTGATATTTTGTGATACATGAGCATCCTGGGGTAGTTGGCAATCCTGTATCACCAAAAATACGTTTGGTGTGGTTTTGGGTTTTGGAGGTAGAACTCGGTGACTAGGCTCAATGGTGGTTAATAGTGTTCTACTCAGTAGCGTTTTTCTTGGTGGTGTTTTCTCAGTGATGTTCTTCTCGGTGCCTTTCACCAAGTGGTTTCGTTTTCAATGTTCTTGTTCACTCACAAGGTTATTCTAATTGTTTGGGCTGGTCAAAAGGTGCATTTAATTTGGGTCACGTTCCTCATATTTTGGATCAATCATTGGATGGTGTGAGGACTTAATTATGGATTGGTTATTTCTCCTAGGTGAATTTAATTGTGGTTGCAAGACGACTGATGGATGACACATTTGGTGTTGTATTCTTGAGGCTAAGTATTGTTTTATTGATTTATTTCATTGTAAAGATGACTTGTGGATATTTTTATAAAAAGAGGGTATGGGTAGGGTAGTAAGGCAACTAGTAGGTAGCTTGGGAGAAGAGCTGGTGGGCTTGGGTAAATCTGTAAGCCAATCAAATTATTTTTCTATTTTCTGATCTAATTGGCCATAATTGAGAAGGCCTTTCAACTCGGCATGTTGCATGTAATTAAATTTCTAAATAATATGAGTTGATATATTTTTTTATATCTTGTGTGTTGTGTTTCCGCTGTGTTGTTGTTTAATGATGCAAGGTTTGGATTGTCCTTTCTTGGATCCTCCATCCTTGACTATGTCAAGTGGTATTAGAGCAAGGTTTGATGCTGGTGATGTTGCAGATCTGTATTTTTAGACTTGTGAAACCTATCTTCTTTTTTGTGCAAGATAGTAGGTTGCGGTTTGACTTACATACTATTTGAAGATTGTCACAAGGTGGTCAGTTGGGATTTTTTATAGAGGGTTGTGGTTCTTGGTATCTCACTAGTGAACAAATCAATGATCAGAGGTAGTTGCACTTACATTTTTAAATATTCCACCTAGAAGATTAAACCCTAGGATGATTGCATAGATGAAAGAGGAGTTGCGAGATGACATTCATAGTGAAATGATTGAATTAAGGAATGAAAGCATGGAAGGTATTAAGAATTCTAATGATGGATTACAGAGAGGTCCTTGAATATATGAAGGTTATGAAGAATCCACTGAAGACCTTATTACTGCTAGATCTAGTGGATACTGTAGAGTCGATCAGGTGGAGGGATCTGGTGAAGGAAGACTTGGTCTTTTGCAGAGATTTAGTGCTAGATTTAACACGAGTCAAAGAATGGAGGTTTCTAATTTCTCAGGTACATTAAGACCTGAGGATCTGATTGATTGGATTTGTTAGTTAGAAGACTACTTTGAGCTTGAATACATTGGATATTTGCTTAGAGTAATATTAACACAAACTAAGTTGAAGTGACATGCTTCTCTTTGGTGGAAATAATTGCAGAGAGATAGATAGGAAGAAGGTGAGATAAAGATCAATCGGTGGAGGTTGATGGTGGAAAAAATAAAGGCTAAGTTCATTCCTATTGACTATGAAATTGAGTTGTTCAAGAATTTGCAAAACCTAAAACAAAAGGACATGACTTTGGAAGACTATACCGAGGAATTCTACAAATTAACTATTCAATCTAGTCATAGGGAAATTTATAAGGAGAAGGTGGTGAGGTATATTAATGGTTTGAGATTCAATATCTAGGATGAGATTGGTATGTTGAAGATTGACTCAATTGAGGATGCTTACCAATATGCGTTTAAGGCAGAAAATAAGCTAAAGAGGAGAGATCATGGTTATTCTCGACAAAAGGAGAAGGAAGATCAATCGATAAAGAACAAACTGATAATTGAGGATGAACATAAACCTATTGAACCAAGGAGAGGAATATGAAAAATTGAATCAAAAGGCACATATTTCAAGCATAAACAACATGCACATAGATCTTTTTAGTGTAATAGATTCTTGTGGCTCATAACAATACTGTTGTTGTTGAAAACATGGCTAAACTCGAGGATGGTGCACTAGTACAAAAACAACAATATATGACCAAATAAACTACCAAAAATTGTAGATAAATGACCAAATTTGGTCACGTGACTAGTGGTAGTTTATTGCCGGTCATTTACCTCGTGACCAAATTTATGACTAAACTATTTTAGTCATTTATTTGGTCATTGATTTGGTCATATATTTAGTCATTTATTTGGTCATTTATTTGGTCATTTGGTAGTTTATTTAGTCATTTATTTGGTCATTTGGTCATTTATTTGGTCATTTGGTAGTTTATTTGGTCATTTGGTAGTTTATTTGGTCATTTATTTGGTCATTTATTTGGTCATATATTTAGTCATTAATTTAGTCATATATTTAGTCATGAATTTAGTCATATATTTAGTTATTAATTTAGTCATATTAGGGCACGATGGAATTGAACCATCATCCTCCTACTTGTAAAGTAGGTGCTCTTCCATTGAGCTAGTACCCTTTAAAGAATAATCATATCATCTATACTAGTACTTTCCACTAAACATGATTTTAAGTTTTTCCATCTATAATTCAAGGGTAGCAAAGCTTAAGGGGAGGATGACTAGTGATACTTTAAACTCAATGGTGAAGTTATTCAATGTGC